>LPNX011066767.1:0-27302 GCA_001517045.1 Pseudotsuga menziesii | reverse complement strand
CTACTATGATGTCAATGTAGTGGCATATCCTTTTAGTTGTAGACAATTGAATCATCACATTCTCCATTTCTCCTACTACTTTGACACTAGTTTTGTCAAGTTGCATGGCATCCCAAAGAGTAGGCTTTATCTGACCATTGAGTTTTTTGCAAACTATCAGAGGCATAACATTCATAGAAGATCCTGAATCCACCAAACAATTATGCACCTTATGATTGAGGATTTCAAGGGTCACAAGGAAAGGTGGAGCGCTGGTTTTCTTTGTCTTAATCAATTCAATCTTTTCTTCCATAGGTTGGTTTGTTGTGGGCAAATCCTCTTTCAACTCGCCAGCTTTGCTTTCTTCATCATCTTCTACTGGTTTGGCCAGTTTGATGAGTGGCTCTGTGTCCTGTTTGCCATGAATATCTGTAAATGAGTCATCTTTAGCCTTTATATCGGTCTGCCTCTCGCTTTTCCCATGCAATTCTTGAACTTTTGAGATTTTTGCGTTGTCATTGTTTGTCAATCTCTTATCTTCTGTGGTTTTACATGTATGCTGAGATTTGAGATCATTTCCTTCAGTGTTAAACAATGAAACTCCATTCCATGAGAACACAGTATCATCCTCTTTCTTTACTATGGTCTGTTTCTTCTTTTCTTCCTCACCACTGTGCCTAGTCAATTCTGGATCCAACAATTTATTCATCACTATTGTCATTGAATGTAGCCATTGAGGACACTTCTTCTCCGAATGAGGTTGTTGATGAAAGGTACAGAAATTATCTCCTCCTATTTCTGTTATGTTTATTGATGCCACATTTGGTGGTGGGACCTGCCATTGATTATTATCTTCTTTCTTTGGATAGCATGGTTTATTGGTTTTCTGAACGTCCCTTTCTTTTTCCAATTCTACAACTCGGTTGGACAGCTTCTGAAGCACTTTCATCATCTCATGATAATCATGTGGTTGATTTACTTTAGATTTAAAAAGCAATGAGCCTCTTCTTACGGTGGTCTTCTCTTCAAATGAGTCAGGATAGTCCTCTATACTCTCACTTTCAGCCTCTACTCTCTCAGCCTCTTGATAAGTTTCTGCCAACGTTGGCTTGACTTTCATTTTAGCAAACATGGCCAACTCAGGACCTAGGGCTGAGATATAGTACTCAATTAAAACTTTGTCTGAAGGTCTGTCCACAACAGAAAAAAAAATTTAAGTACAGTGAAAATCTCTGAGTGAAACTTCGTACCTTTTCATTCTTCTCTTTTCTCAACAAACCAAGCCCTTTCATCAACGAGGCATGTGTCTTCTGGGTTGTGTATTTATTTCTGAAAATCCTTTCAAAAGTATCCCAATCAGGAATGGAATTTACAGGTAGTCCAAAGTACCAGGATGCTGTTGATCCTTTCAGAGTATGAGGAAAAAGCCTGCACACTACGTCTTCATGCTCTCCAGCCTTTAGCCCTTCCAATGCTAGGTAAAAGCTCTGGAGGTGATCATCTACAGCAATGTTGTTTGCGGGGTCAAACTTGGGTAAAAGCTTGTCAAAGTCTTGAGGCAAGTTATGCAAAGGAGGATTCAAGTTTAGAGGCGACCTAGCTCTCCATGCTGGCAAAGGGTTAGGTTGATTACCAGCCATGAGGAAAGGTAAATGAGTAACACAGGGTTTCAAAGATAGAGCCGAAATTTCAAACCTTGAGCTAGATTGAAAACTTCAAACATTTGCTGGTAGGATAGTCTCGGGAAAACAAATTTCACGGCCAACCTTTACTGGCGGCCCTCCTTCTAGCGCCAAAACTGTTGAGGCCTGGAAATTCGCAGGCGGCAATAGTAAGGGATTCTCCCCAATCAACGTTCCCAACTAGCCCGTTGACTGTTTGGTATAGGGAATCCTTCCGGTTTACGGTCCGGCTACCGTAGGTCAAAGTAACACAAAGGTTTACCGGTTACGGCCCGTTCCGCCGGAATTTGTATTTTTTGACTTAATGTATGCAATGCATATACCTATCTTAACCATGCAGGGTGATAAAGATGCAAGGAACTACACAATGTGCCATGCAGGTTCCTACCTCTCGTCTTAGGTTCTCGAACATCTAAACCACATATGCCACTATGAAGTAAAACAACTAACTATCTAAGCACCTAACTGCCTATCCCCGGGGAGCTAAAAAAATGATTATTAATGAGTAATGCATTATCTCCATGTACAATAAACCAAATTACAGATAGCTGATATTTACGTTTACAACACATGAACAATAAAATATTCTAACAATCAGATAGCTAACTGTTATATGAGCCACAAGCATTACTCTGAGTGAACTTTCCACACAATGAATCAGAAACCATTTAACAAGACATAGGTCATGAAGTTAGAACGATCTCACGAATTGTGGACACAAGCTGAAAAACAAAGTAGTTCATCTTTTCGCCATCCATTTGTTAGCATTTGGAAAATTCACATATCTTTCTCCAACAGGCAAACTAAAGTCTTTATTGCAAAAGGAAGTAGTTCTTCTTACAATAGGACCTCCAGTATCACTAGGAAAAAGCCCCTTCTCTTTGTCTCTCTTTCCTAGTTTTATACAAAAAGCAAAAATGGTTGGGCTGCCCAAAGTGACCTTTGGGCATCCCAACGCTTCATTTTCCTACAACCCTTTACAAATTATTAAATTATACAAAAGTTGACCGGTCCTTCTCATGAAGAGGGTCCCGCTTGGTTCTCCAAAAACTTTCTCCACGCTGCTGCTTCAGTAGCGAGTCCTTCAAATGAGTGGGGCTCTAAGAACTGTATGTTCAGTTTGAACTTTTCAGCCTGGTTCCGAATGGCCTCGACCCTGGCCGTGTTCAAATGTACCTGTTCCTCCAAGAGTTGTATACTAATGGCTGTGTGGCCTATTTCCTCTCTGAGGATTTGTTCATCAATAGCTCTGATGCATTGCACTTTAGCTTCTTCATCTTGTTGCCTTTTCTGCAACATCTCTACAAATGCATCATGATCTGGGAACTCGTATAATCTTCGCTCAACTTCTGCCTGACAACGGTTGTATGTGACCAGGGCTCTCCTGAAGAACTCTGCGCATGCTCCCTTTGTTTTCTTGACAGTCTTCTGGAAGTCTTCTGCAGTGTTGATGGCGAATTCTATCAGGTCATGGTCCCGTTTCAAAGCTTGTTTATCCTTGACTAGTAGTTCAGCTGGGACTTCCGTATCATCCTCCACCCTGGTTATCCTTGAATTCAGTACTTCAAGGATGTCTTGCGACCTATCCACAAAATAAGAAGCGGTGTCTAAGATTTCATCCAGTCTGCCATCAATCTGGAGGACCTGACATCTTTCCTCCTCTAGAGCAGTTTGCATGTGCAGCACCTTAGCTTTCTGAGCCAAGATGTGTTCTTTAACTGGCTGCAGATCGACCTGCTGTGCTTTTGCTGCTTCCATCTGCTTTTCCAGTTCCTTAATGCGTGAGGTATTGGATTCATATATGACATTTTGCTGCTCTATCAGGTCTTCTATCTTTACCCTCAGCTGCTCCTTTTCATCCTTTAAATCTTGAATCTCCTGCTGTGCTTTTCTCAGAGCTTCTTGTGTTGTTTCTTTCGCTTGTGCTTCTTGCTGAATGGCGTGGATTTCGCTCTTTGTGGCCTCCATTTCTTTAAGCACCTGCTCATATTTTCCTTTCAATCTATTGTCATCCTCTCTTTCCCTTCTCAGTGTGTCCTTGAGCTGAGCGGAGGTCTTCTTGGATGATTCTATCTCGATCATCATTCGGTCTATGTTATCCTCCGTAGCATGTATTGCTGCCTTCCCAGCCCTTATGACAAACCTTGGATCTTTATCTGTCCCGACCATCATGACTTTATCTGTTATCATTGTACTGGTCATTCCTTCAGCCTCTACCTTTCTCTCAGTTCTCCTCATAATCCTTTTGGTAGCCCTGTCATAGTATATTGTGCTGAAATCAGGGACTTATTCCCCTTTTTTCTGTGCAAAGGGTACTAACTGCAGCGTGGGGGTTGTAGGAGTGATGGTAGTGGGCATTTGAAGGGTTTGAACCTCAGGGATTTCCTCACCCTGGCTCTGCTCTGTTTGTGATCCAGGAGCCTGCTATTGTGCCAACTCTGCCTTCTTAGCTTCCTGTTTTCGAAGCTCTTCGTCCAGTTTTCTCTGAGCTTCTTCAGTTGCTTGCTTAGCAGCTTCCTTTATTTCTCTGGCGGTTTCCTTTGCTCGTTTAGCTGCGTCCTGGGCAGCTTTCTTCTTTTCCTCTTCTCCTTTCCAGAGCCACTCTGCAGCCTCTTCTTCTAGCCTTTAGGCCTCTTCTCTTATCCTTTTGGCTGCTTCTTCATCCTTAGCCTGCTCAGCCCTCTCTTGTTCAAATCCTTTTCCACCTTTCGGTTTGAATATCTTACTGAGCGCTGTCATGTTCGGGGCCCTCCTGAAAACAGATTCATCACTGTCAAAATGATGGGTGTACTCATAAAACACCTTGTGCTTCTTGCAATGCTCAGCCATTCTTTCATGAGTGTCATTTCGTTTGAAAGTCATCTCCCCAAAATGGAACTTCCCTAGTTCCAATATAAATTCTGGAGCTTGTTTCACATTGGCGAAACTGCAGCTGCCTAACTTAAATGGTAAGGGTGGATAGACAGCCTTCTTTTTTTGGAATAAGAAATGACCAACTCCGTCAATAAACACTTGTCTAACAGCCTCCTTATGGATTATATAATCTGTTGCATACTTGGGCAGCAGATAAGGTGTCCTTGAACCACCAAACATTCTAAGATACATCCCGTTCTCTGTCAAGAAATAATCACCATACTCCTCTACTACCTGCATAGCTTCTTCAGACATGCAGTCACATTCCTTTCGGAAGATAAGAGTGTGCAAAGGCATGATAAAATGCTCACATATTTCTCGGTAATAACTATGGTATTGATGAGCCCCCAATAGCTTGTAGGCTGCATATACGGGCATTCTGTCCCTGTCCCAAACACCTTTGAGCCCGGGGAAGGGCTGGTGGCACAGTATGCAGTCAATCAGGATCGAGCTCATATAAAACTCGGATTTTTTCTGTTCTACTCCTCCTTTTGCTGCAACTATACAAGAAGATAGACTACTAGATACCAGGCTGGACCAGTTGAAGATGGTCCCTTCTGTGGCCACATGGAAAATCATGGGTATCCGTTCGAATTTGAATAATCTGCCATTATCCCTCCCGAAGATCCTATTCAGCATTAGAGCTATGAATATGTAAGGGGCTCTAAGGCTGGCTGTGTCATAATCCTCAGTAGCTCTATGTCTATAGAGCTTCCCTGGTAATAGCATTCTCCTCATGGTTTCTATCAAATCCATCCTGAGATTGTCCAACCATTCATTGGACAAGAAAACTTGAGGCTCAGGCAGGTGGTAAGCTAAGGCCACATATCCAGGGCTAAAGGCAGCATAGCCCTGACCTTCAACATTACAGATAAGCATTGAGCCATGGTTTGTGTGTGGCAGGATCCACTTCATCACCTCAGAACATGGAAACATCTCTGGCCTGGTGGCAACCTTCATAATTGCAGATCTTTCTATGTTTGCGTAAATGGGTTCTTCCTCCAGGCCCATATCTGGGACTTTCCTACGGGAAATCAGCCTGTATATGTCTCCCCACTTATACTCAGGGTCCACCCCTGTGACACACTGGGTATCCTCATATATATACTCAGTTGGTAGGACGGCCTCTATTGTTGTTTGTTCTTCTACCAAAGGGGCCTTCTTTTTCTGTCTTCTGGACATTTTAAAATCCTCCTGCAATGTAAAACATCATGATATTAAGCAAATTCAACTTTGCGGACATTATGCAGTAGTTAATTCTTTTACAAGTGTATAGGACTATAATGATATTCAGACATAGGCTCTTCAGGTTGAAGGATCGAATTAGTCATGCAATGTTTTGAAATGTGCTATTATCTTATATTAATGTGTAAGTAAGAAAGCAGCCCTGACATGTATGCACGACCAATCTATATCCTGACTATCTGAAACTATCAGCACAAAAGACTCAGACTATTACTGCAATATAATGAGCCGTTAATACTAAAGGGGATTTACTCATCAAACGGTCTATCATCCAACTTGCATTATTTCACAAAATGCCATTTTTACCAATGAACGACATGCAAAACAAATGCAAAAACGCAAGGCACAACTATCTTTCAAACTTATACACAGTTTTAGCAAGGACAAAAATGGCAAAGCTTATGTCGCGCGCAGATATGGTAATTACATTAGTGCGGCCATAAGCTACGGGAATCCATGACAACCTTTTGCGCAGGGTGCTCCCACCAGTACCACCGTTCATTTTACCCTCAAATCGTAAAAAACCAACAGCGGCGCGGCCCTAGGGTTTCGCGTGGTGGAAAACAACGAACAGTGTGGTGCAGGCACAGGCTAGGGCTCGAGAGAAGGGAAAATGCGGGTAAACTGACTGGCCGGATATCTACCATGAATTTTTTCCTAAAACCCCATCAAAATACTGACGGAACCCATCATTACTAGCACCAAACCAGGTGCAGGCGGCATAATGGCCTCCTGCACCTTGTCTTCCTCCACTTGTTCAAGGCGAAACCAAAACGGCACGAGGGTTCTATATAGAAAAACAAACTCCCCCCTTCTAACCGCGGACACCTATCCAACCGCGTATTCTTAGATGAACGGACCACAACCACCGGGGAATAAGATGGGCCTAACCGCGGGAAGGAAAAAACACTAAAGATGCCGGTAAAATGAAAATGGGAACCAAACCTAATAACCCCCACCAAAGCTAACACTATCTAGTCAAAAAAAAACTTTGAAAATCATTAGGCAAGGCGGTTACGATCCTACCTGGCAGGGGTGCGCAGATGCTGGGGCGACAACGGTTGAGTTTCCAATCGACAGCTGGACAAGGTACGAGCACGATGCTTCCACCAGACTCGCGAGTTCGACAACGCGGAGCGGACTACGACGGATTGGGAGAAAAATCCAATAAAATAAAAAAACCAAAACATGCCCACCGTATATATAGAACTCCACACGTGCGACAGGTCAACTCAGTCGGAGCGGTCATGAAAGTTATGTCGGGCGACTGAAGCTCAGCCCTCTTCGCAACGGCAAACCATCCTCTCTACTCCATCATCCACAATGTAAAACATAGCTCATGCAGTCGAGAACCGCAGTCGGGCAGTGGCAGATACATCGGTCGGATGACCGAGAGTCTGGCCCTTCCCGCAACGGCGGAGACTCGAAATAAGATACTGTCCGAAACAAAGAAAAAGGCAATCTACCGGGCTCCAAAACACGTCGGTCGGCAAAAAACAAAATTCTGAACTCCCAACGATCCGCACGGCGGAGACGGAAGTCTTTATCCCCTTCCGATGCGGAATAAACAACACCCGAAACAGACAGGAAAATTCCACCACCCGCAATGGTAAACGAAGTAACCTACCTCTGCAGCAGCCGGCGCGAAACAAACAGTCGGAGGGACAAAACCAATCGAGACTTGAAAAGCTACCGCAACGGCGGGCTCGACAAAACCAATCAAGAGTTCAAAGGCACCCATAACATACCGGAAAAGTCCACCACCCGCAACGGTGGGACGAAAAAAAAAACTAAGAGCTGAAGAACACCCGCAACGGCGGAACAGTCAAATGAAAAACCTCCCGATATAAGAAAACTTTGAAGGAATTTGCAAATCAAGAAAAAGGAGCTCAAGATGGGATTCCTTAGATCATTTAAAAGAGGAGAAACCATGATTGATAGCGACCAAAATTCCTGGAAGACACTTCAAAATCCAAAGGCCAAAAAACAATAAGCTGAAAACAAGAAGAGAACTGACTAACTCAAAGAAAAAAGGGGGGGGTCCCAATTTTTTTAGAATTTTGGGGAATTGTTGCAGACGCAACAGGCTATTTGGGATATATGTTAGATCACACTTCCTAAGGGAAAAGGTGATGAGATACCTTGATTGGTGGATCTAGTAAACTCCTTCTAGGGGTTCCCCTAGTGTTTTACTGGTTTTGAATTGAGAATGAATTGATGATGAAGGAGTCAAAAAGGAGGAGGGGAGAAGAAACCCACCCCTGTCACTTCTAGCATGCAACAAGCTGTCAACACATCCTGTGAATTTCACAGGATGATCCTTGAGAATATTCAAGATGATATTGTTATGGATGAAAGTGAATCTCACTCAGAGAGGACTCTCATTTCGAAAGAGGAGGCCAATGTTGATTTCGATTTATGGTATACTCACCTATGAAACACCCACTCTCGAATCTCACTATCTAGAGAACTATGGATGGTTTATGAGTCAATAAGTGTTTGATTGAGAAACTCTTGGCAGAGCAAGGGGGGGAGCTTATAATGAAATAATCCTTCAACAAGATGAAACACATCTAGTTGTTAGCTAGTTGGAAGCAAAGGTGGTTTCCTTGGAAAATAAGTTGTTCTCCTAGCACATGGCCTTGACATTGATATCGGGAACTACCTACATTTGGGCCATACTCCAGGTTCTCCTACAACTATCCATTCTGACAATCCCGATACCCATGATTGATCTTTGTTTTCATGATCTAGAATTGGTGCATCTACAATATTATCTCATGATTTTGAGTCCGATCGATTGATTCTGCATGTTTATTTCCTTTAATTTCATGTTTAAAAATTTCAGAACTGAATATTACAGCCTGGTCTCCCCTCAAGGCATGATCATTTTGTAGACTCCTCTAACTGAGTAGTTTGCCAATCAGTTTTCCATATGGAGGGTTGTGAATTACAAGCAACTTTGTATTGAACTTTTACTCTAATGACATGAAAGGTCTTTCCCTCTAGTTTATAAAATAAAAATAAAAATTTGTAAGAATAGATTTAGACATATCAAGTTCATTGTAGAATTAGACATATAAATTATATATCATGTAAATTACAACATTTTCTTGATGTCTTTAAAATATTAAAAAACACATAAAATTATAGATGATTATATTTAGAATAATTTAACTTAATTATAAATTATATGATTACAAAACATATTTATTAATGAAATATGATTATAGATTATGGAGAATAATAATTTATACTAAATTCTATTAAATTATATCTCTATTTATTTGGTGTCTAACTTATTTGGAATAATAATAATAATAATAATAATGATGATGATGATGATGTATTTTGAAGGTCACATCCTATCCAGACACCAATTCGATGTATGAGACCTCCTTGTTTGTGGGACAAGCCACCCCCCTTTCACACAATGATTTGATTACTACATTCTATAGAGGTGTACATACCCTTCCCCCTCTAGGTTTGAACCTATGACCTCCTAGGAGGAAACACATATCCTTAACCATTGGGCCCACTCATGCTTTACTAGAAATTGATAAGACAATTATTTCTTTTCCAAATGAAATTATCAAATTTTACCTTTACTTTCCCTTTTAAAGATCTTCTACATGAAAGTTAGCATAATATTTTGATTTTTTCCATAATATCATTTTTATGTGGTAAACATTTAATGTCATTATATAATGTTTAACATTTTTCAATGTGAATTATTTGTTGTGCAAGAAGACACAATATATAGATCAAACTTGTTTACAAAGTTGATTTCATGAATCAAACATGTTTACATGTTTTTTGGATTAAATTATATTTTGAAAAATTATTCTTAAATATTTGTACTATTTTTCTTAATTTTGATAAAAAAAATTAAAATTTTCGTAGTTAAATCCAACAAAAAATTGTCCAAACTTATTTATATAGTGATAACATAATGCATGTTAAAATATGAAAACATTTCTAAATCATATTTGATTTTTTTTACATGCATTTGTTTGATTACATATTCCATTAAATAATGAAAACAATTCCAAAGTTTTATATTAAATATGCAATAAGATAGAAGACCTTCAACTAAATTAACATTCACGATAATAGTTACTATAAACATAAATATTTTTTCAAATAATGATAACATCTTGCATATATATTAAGTCACAAAACTGCCTTAAATCGTTTTTTTTGTTTCAATTATTAAAGAAGGATGTTAAATCAAATTCCCCTCGTTAGGTGTATACTCTCTAAATCGACAAGTCTATCCCATGGGATTTTTTTGATGGGGCTTGTCAAGGTTTAATATAAAAATGTGGTATAGATGGATTACTATTCATAAATCATTGTTTCTTATTTCAAATTCGAGGCATGTTCGAGGTTGAAACTAATAATTATACAAAGTTCATGGCACTTTCGATCATTAATGATAATAACATCTATAAAAGATGTCCACAAGATACAAATATTTGGTGATTAAATTGATGCATAATGGATATAGATACACAATAACAATCTACATGGAATTGCTTCTAAGACACAAGACTATACTATTCACTTTGAGTTGATTACATTCACACACATTTATAGAGTGTCAAATGAACTCGCTATTACTTTATCAAAATAGGGTTTGCAATTGGAACCATACCTTCTCCTATTACAAGATATATCTACTTATGGGGTTTACATTTGATCTAAATTGTCCCTATAATTTGTTTGTGTAAGTTATCATACATAGATACACTATTATTTTTTCGTCTACAAATGCTATATACTCTCCTATTACAAGATATATCTACTTATGGGGTTTACATTTGATCTAAATTGTCCCTATAATTTGTTTGTGTAAGTTATCATACATAGATACACTATTATTTTTTCGTCTACAAATGCTATATACATGTATATTTGAGCAGCATTTATTAGACATAATGCTTTTGAAAAACCTATAATATGGGTCAAGTTTTGATAGTAGTCTTTCTATCAATCTCTTTTGTTTTCGAAGAAATATCTATATCTTTTATCTTATAATGTAGCATGTGCAAAAACACCTTAAAAAATGTGTTTCATATAAGAGTATATAAAATGTGATTTTTTAATTAGAAAACAAATAATATTAAATCATTGCAAATAATATTTATATTCTAGTCATATTATATATATTATATTATAGTTATTTTTTCAACACAACGATTTTGAAAGAACTATAGTATGGGGGTCAAGTTTTGATAGGAGTCTTTATATCAATCTATTTTGGTCTTGAAGAAATATCTACATCTCTTATCTTATGATGTAGCTTGTGTAAGAGCATCCAAAAGTATGTGCTTCGTATTGTTGAATATAAAATGCGATTTTTTTTATGGTAAAATATATTTTATTTATATATATATATATATATATATATATATTATTGTTTTAAATATTTTTTTTAGTTAAATCATATTGTATTTTTATTTTTATTTTTCAAATTTATATAAGTGTTTAATTTTTTATTAACATATGACATTATATTCATATCATAAGGTTATCAAAATGGAAAGAGGATATTTATCATATTTTTATAGGATTTTCTTAAATAATTTGATTTATTTTTAGTATGATGGTTGAAAATGGTTGTTAATTCATTTCCAACATCATAAAATAAATTAAAAATATAATGGATCAATTATAGATAACTATAATAAATTGACACGGCCGCACATGTGTGGCTCATCAGCGATTCATTTGATATGAAGTCACATGTTGTAAAGGAGGTCACAAGTTCAAATCACACCCAGGCTTACCCATGTCCCATGCTAGAATGCATCCCTAGACCCCATGTCACACGAGTACCGGCCCATTCCCTAGGTGCCGATTTCCCTAGTCACAAAAAAACAATAATAAATTGACACATCCACAATCTAAATGTTGAAATAAAATGTGTACATACCGCTCTTTATTTCCATCACTTTGATTATCTTCCTTGCTTGGCATTATAACATTGTTTCTCTCAAAAAGATGTTTTGATTTAGGGTTGTGTCTTAGTACGAATCACCAATCTCTATCCAACACTTCTGGGTAAAAATACACTTGGTTGCAGTGTTTTAGGAAAACATAAGGCTCCTTAGTTTCATGCCACATCCTTCTAGAGTTGATACATAGTACCCTGCTATCATAACCTTCCTTTATGTTACTTTGGTTGTTGGTGTACCACCACCTGTACCTAAAAATAATATTATTAGAAAGATAAGAAGTCCACTTGCATGATTTTTTATATCTTTTCGATGTAACCTAACTTTCATTCTGTTATGTTTTGATCACAATAACAAACATGACTAGATTGGTCAAACTTGACTTCTACTCCATAAGATAGTGTGACACATCCATCATTGATATCCCTAATGTGAAAAATGATGCCCATATGCACATACATATGGAAACAAATACACTTGTAAATATGTGAACAAATGACAATGTCATATGTCTAATAACATGAGCAATAATAAAAGAATATATGTGTTATAATTTAAATGTGCATTATGAAGCTAAAATTGTACATAGATAGAATATTATGAGAGCTATTCACATTTCTAACCTCGAACATCTTTTCCAAGAAATATCTCACTTCATCAAATCCCTCATGGCCAATGACTACGCTCAAAACCTAATTCGCAAAACGTTTCATCATGTCCTCCACCCAAAACCTAAACATTCTAATTTCCCCCGTATCAAATCATTCATTTCTCTCCCTTATATCTGTGGCATCACAGATTGCATCGCTAAACTCTTAAATAGAAATAACATTATAATTATCTTTAAACCCCATGAAACCCTTAATTATTTATTCATAAGTGTAAAAGATAAATCCAACCCACTTCTATCGCACAACGTTTACCAAATTCCTTGTACTTGTAGACCTACATTGGACAAACTGGTAGATCCATCTAGACCTGTCTCGAAGAACACATTGCTGATAGCAATCACAATTATCTCAATAAATTTGCTTTAGCAAAAAATTCTTTCAACACCAAACACCAAATATGCTTTTATCAAACATAATTTATTCCCTCAACCACTCACTACTACTCTCATTTAATGATAAAAACCCTAGAAATTAAAAAGCATCTGAATAACTTCAATAAAAAAGACGACTATTAATTAAAATAGTCTTAAAAAGCTTTAATTCATCATCTTAAGCATTAAATATTAACATCTTTGTCACCCTTGAGCTCATGTCCTCCCTCGTATTCTTATCCTCTTGTCTTTAATCTCTTTCCTCTCAAACTCTTTCACCGATTCAACTCTTTATACCGTTATACCCTATTCTTTTCATTAGTCTTGTTGTCTTAAATCACTTACTCATCTATTGATTCTTTCACGCTATCCCTCATCATCAGGGTAGGAATTTCAAATGATAGACACTCGTCAAAATTGACGGTAACAACTAAAATCTGAAAAGTTTTCTATATTCTAATCTAGATTTTGACGGTCTCTGTCAAATCTTAGCTATATTTGATGGGTAAAGACAGGTAAATTGACCCGGGCATTTACCAGTCAAATTCCATCCCTGCTCATCATTAAACCCCTTTTAATATGTTCCCTCTTTTTTATAAGTTAGGTCACTTAATTCATTTTTTTTATAATTCCTCTTTTTTTATACCTGCCGCAGGTAGGGTATATTGTAATCGATCACAAGTCAAGTTGCGTTGACTTTGTATTAGTTGGTCCATATGAAAAAGATTAAAATCTCTATTACAAAGTTAAACTTTGGAATATTAAAAATAGCAATTTTTAAATTTATTAAAATTGTATTTATTTGTGTTGCTATTGGTTAAGCAGGGATGATGTCATCCTCGAAGTTTGTTATCTGGATTTGAGTAGACACCTGGTAACAATGACATCATAAAAAATCTTTTCTTTTTAATAAAAATGTGTCCTGTAAGATTGTGTCAGATTATCATTGGGATTTTGTCACACTACCATTGAATTATTTTTTGGCCATCAGTACTGGATTCAATTAATGGACTTCATTACTAGTTTACACTTGCATCGACGCTTATGGTGATCACGTGACTGAAGTCTGACAGCTCTAATATTTGCTTAGCTTTGGCCAAATCTGTCACTTCCTGGTCAGATCCTTTTCCTTTTGCCCCATTCAAGTCTGTAGTTTTGTGGCCGGATTTGTTGGCTCCCTTTCTTCTCGCGGCGGTTTGGCTCGTAATATCTCTGTGCTTTCTTCAAGAATGGGTGTGGGATGCTGCAGCAGTATCTTTACTGTGAGTAATGGATATGGGCTATAGTGCTTCTGCGAAGTAGAGCGGAGTTAATACGACGGCTCTTTACATGCGTCAAGAAATCCAAGCTCATCGAGGCGCCATTTGGACAATGAAGTTCAGCTTGGATGGCCATTATCTTGCTAGTGCTGGATAGGACCACATTATTTATGTGTGGCAGGTGACAGAATCAGAATGCAGATTAGATGCATCTGCCGAAAAACCAAATGGTATTGTCTCTAGTACCAATGCTAGAGTCAATGGTTCACTAAAGTTACTTCCCTTGCATATTGAAAGCCTTGTGGATAAAAAGAAAAGAGGAAAGGTCACTTCTGGTAGAAAGAGCTCGACCATGGACTGTGCTTTGCTTCCGGCTGCTAGAGAGTATGTTCTTGCTTTCAGAAAAGCCACTGTGTTCTTTGGAAGGTCATTTGGATGATGTCTTGGACCTTTCATTTATGTAAGTTCTATTAAAAGGTTAGTCAATATATTATAATCCCCTACTTATTTTTGCAATTCTCTCTAATTTGAAGTTCACATTACAGCTGTGTCATTTTTTTTTTGGGTATTTGAGATCAGTTACTCATTGTATCGTATGGCATGCTATCTTTGTGTAAGCTCCATGCTGAGGACAAAATCTCATTTCTTTGTTGCATGATATCTAACTGGCCATCTCAGGAACGCTAAGAATGAAACGAGAACTTCCAGAAGGTAACTAAGAGTCTTCCATCGATTTTTCGGTGTTAGCATTCTTTTTTTTAAAGAAAACCCTCAAGGCTAAAAGATTTCTTAATTCACTAATTTGATCTGCAGGTGCTATACCATATGGAAAGCGTTCGCTTATCTTGCAATTCTATACCAGAACAGAGGAGAAAAGGGTTTAATGCCATACACCTAAGTGTTTAGGGATAAGGTTCTATACAGAGATGAACAATTATCTCCATGTTTGAGGTTTATAGTAATTATAAGAAACATTTATAGTAATTACTGTATACTACTGTTCTTAACATTAATTTTTCAAAACATTCAAAAGACATAAACCTTAATGATATTGAATGAATTTTGATTTAAATTAACTGTTTAGAGAGCCATCTAATCAAATCCTATGCACGCATCCTTTCTCAATCACTTCGGCTCCAAGTGACAATTATGTCATCCTTCACATTCGCACATTAGGAGATTGGACACGAGAACTAAAATGAGTTTTCTCAGAGGTGATATTCTAATTTATTTTTATCTGATGTTATTTCGAAGAATTAAAGAAAGGTGTTCCAATGTAAATTTTATAGAAATGGACCCTAAAAACTGTGGAGATGTTTAATATTTTGTTTTCCATAAATGTAGTTGAGCCACTCTCTTAGATTTAAGGGCCCATAATTTTTACTAAAATGAGTTATTGTGAGTTATTGCTGACTACATTAATTTTAATTTTGATTGAGGCATGCGAGCCTCCGGTGGGTGACAAAAGCGGGCTTCTCAGGGCAGACGAGACAATGGAAAAACGATACATATAGATAGCACTAATATTCAAATCAAATGAAGGTCTACAGGGATATGTGAATTCTTATGTATTGACTTCTGGCTTACTGGAACAGGCTACCAAAACTGCTTGTGGATGGGCCTTATGGAGCTCCTGCACAGGATTACAGAAAATATGACATTCTACTACTGGTGGGCTTGGGTATTGGAGCAACTCCTTTCATCAGCATATTGAAAGATATGCTCAACAACATCAAGCAGGAAGAGGAATTCCTTGTAAGAATCAATCATTTGTAGAATTTGTTACATTGTAATTATTTCCTATTAGAAACCTATATGTTTCAGTAATATTGATATTGTTGTGTCATTCACTCAGGATTCGATCCCTGATTTTAGCAGATCGACTAATCCAGACTATAGCGACCCTGTGAGTACAAGCACACATGATTCATCTTCACACAAGCCTACAATGCCGACTGACCCTGGCAAGAAGAGGAAGCCTCTTCGCACAACTAACGCGTATTTCTATTGGGTTACACAAGAGCAAGGTTCCTTTGATTGGTTCAAAGGAATCATGAATGAAATGGCCAAGTTCAATCTCAAGGTAAATATCCTCATTAAAGTACCCAAATATGCATTTGTTTCACATCTGAATTTTATATGGACATATCTTCTAGGGCATCCCTAAGTGTCTTTGGTGCATTCTTTCCAAGGTGCATATAGTTGAGTTTTACCTCTTTGGTAAATGCAGTTTCAAAGAGTCATTTTTAATGGATCTTGATTGCTTGATTTTAAAATTACTGTTGATTCTTTAAATGCTTGATCTTACAGAGCAGTTAAATAGATATTACACAATTTCCTTTATAGACCACAGACCGGTTAAATAGATATTACACAATTGCCTATAATTACAATCAAAGTAACTTTATTCTTTTTCATTTTAACAGCATGTGATCGAAATGCACAACTACTTGACCAGTGTGTACGAATAAGGTGATGCATGATCTGCACTTATCACCATGGTTCAAGCTCTAAATCATGCAAAGAATGGCATGGACGTTTTATCTGGAACAAGCATACGTTTTTCCCCCAGAGTTAGCATTAGCAGTTTTGAATTGAATTTTGTCTGATTGAAAATGAGCTAGTGTCAGGGATAAATTGATCATAACTATTGGACATTTGATTTTACACATTATAATAAAATACTATAGAATATTTTTATTGATTTTATTGGAAATATGTCTGGAATTTTCTTGTAAAAGTTAGATTTACAGATTTGATGTCATTATTTAAAAATTATCTCAACTTGGTGTTATGAAAACATTATTAATTTGGTGGGTATTAAAAAATAATCATTAATATAAAGAAAAGTGGAAAACTTTTTGTTAAATATTAATTTTTTCATACCTAATTAAATATTTTATTAAATGGTGTTTCTAGAAAACTATCATTCATGGAAGACAAATTTGAAAAGTTATCTAAAAATACTCAAATCTCCATACCTAATTAACTATTTTATATTAAACTATTTTGTAATCTTGCAGGTGAGAACGCATTTTGCTTGACCAAATTGGAAGAAGGTCTTTACCAGGATCTGTAACAAGCATCCCAATGCAAAAGTTGGTAAGTTGGCCTGTCTTGATCAGATTCTGCCTGTATTTTTCAACAGAACAGTAGTTTCTAAGTCACATGGATGACAAATCTAGAAGTTTCAACTTTCATTCTTATCCATGGATTCTAAAAGGTTGAAAAAAAGCGTGGTGAAAGTGTGGCATAATTAACTAATATCCATTATTCCAAGTTTGCAAAAAAAAACATGGTGAAAGTGTGGCATAATTAACTAATATCCATTATTCCTGACCACCTGCAGGAGTATTTTACTGTGGAGCTCCAGTCCTGGCTAAAGAGCTGAAACTTCTCTCCCAGGAATACAGCCAGAAGGGTACAACAAAATTCGATTTTTACGAGCATTTCTAAGCAAATGATTTTCATAAGCCACCACTACTGCCTAATTTTGAGAGATTTGTGAATCTCTGTGCATCAGCCTGACCATTCCCTATAATTTGTACCCCAATATGAAAATAGCCTTGGAGTAAAATAATTATAATCTTAATGCAGGTTTTGTAGCTTAAATTCTATTATGTGTAACATGTACAGAGAATTAGTTTACTCTTGATGCAGCTACGTCAGAGAAACATCTGTCGTAGCAGTACAGGAGCTTATAAAAATGAAAGCATAAAAATACAATACAGGAACGAAGGAATTTTAATGCAAATAACATGAAAAATAAAATCCATTACAAATATAAAACCATCATTTTGAATTTCGTATTCTCAAAAGAGAATAGTACATATGATTTTTTTTAAAAGCTCCATCGAAAAGAAATTTGATTTTTATGAAAAAAATAATGCTTACCATGAACTGTAATAGCTATGGGTTTCCCCATTTTTTCCTCCATTTTTTCTAGCTGTTGTTGATTTTGTTTACAGCGGTTGCTCATTATTTGTATACAGAAGCCCATTGTTTTTTGAAACTATGCTTAACTATGGATACCATGACCTCTCAAGTCTTCGAGTTTTTTTATTGCCATTGTGCTCATTATCCCATTCCTGCGGTGATACTTTGAAAAGAATCCTGGGTTCAAAGTTCATTGTACATATACACAATATATTCCCCTATCATTACGCACTCTTGATTATCAAATTCGTATGTGTTCCATACAAGATTTCTATGGATTGGCATCAAACCACATACTATTTATCTTCAAAGATTCTCCACATTCTTGCTTATTAAAAGCCTCTTACATTTTCATTTCGATCAGTTTGGTATTCAGAAGCAACGCAATTCAAGTGAAGTCCTCAGAATAATGGCAATGGATAGCGGTAGTCGAAAACATCTAAAAAACGGTTGCAATAATGTCCACGGAGTTCTTCACATGTATTCAGGTAACAGCGATGCAAGTTATGTCCATAACTTTAACAGACAGAAGTACATTTTCTGTGTATTTCAACCACTCTTTGGGGCGACCATTTACAAGTTCAAATTCCCTCAACAGGTCTTGCTAAGAAATGGAAATGCCACCGGTCTCTTGCCTAGTCTTCCGGACGGATGTAAGCCCACATGCATATGGAAATGCCACGGGTCTTTGTCTGGTCTTCTGGGTGGAGGTAACCGCATTCACATGGAAGTGCCACTAGTCTCTTGCTTGGTCTTCCGGATGTTGGATGGACATAAGTCCACATGCATATGAAAATGCCACGTGTACCTAATATCCTCACATTCATATAATAATATATGAAAAACAACGACAATGTTTCCCTTATTTTAATCACAGTTTGATAATGAAGATAATGCCAACATTTGCCTAGAAAACTGCTAAGGTGCTTGGTTATGATAATGAGAAGAGCTGTCCTAGCTTTATACCAGAATACCCTTCTACCCAGGGGGTTCAGTCTTCCATCGTGAAATGGCACTAGTTATCTCCGAGCAGGAAATGAGGATTCCCATGGGATGAAAGCTTTCTACTTTGCAACAAACAAAGTCATATGAAACCTGGTAAGTTAGGGTTTATAACCACTGCCATAAAATTTCATGCTTGCTTATAAGTTTGTTTAAACCTTCGTTATTAAAATCAATTGTTATCTAATGGCATTTTTTTTCTTACTATTGGATATCTGCCACCACGACTTATTGTCTGCTCGTTAATATTCGGTGGTTACAGACTCGGCGTACAACCAACTCTGCTCGGCGCATAATTAAACTTCCCTTGGCGAATAACAGAGGTATGCAACCACTGACTTAGGGCTTTAGACCAGTTCAGGTTTACTCATGCTCTTAGTTCTTCTTTGAGAAACTCGCCCTGGACGCTAAGTCTAACTGGGGTAGATTAGGTTTAATACATATATACATATGCCTTCCTTTATATCACAGGAAGAACAGGTGCAGAAAACACCTAAGACGTGGCCTCTATCAAACTACATGTCCTGTTAAAGAATTTGAATAATATGTTATAACTAAACTTATCTTTAAAATTAAGCTCAGCTGTCACTTAAGCTACACAGATGAGCGATGTTTGATCTCTGTCAAATAGACTTTTCATTTTATTTACTTAAGAATGTATGAACTGGACTGTGAACTTTTCCAGATGAATTAAATCTGACATAATAGATTTAGAACTATGCTCATAATGATAGGACTATGGTTTCTATAGTTTAATTTTGCATATAAGCATTTTCTAAAAATCCAGACAAACTCATTTTGTTTCTCTTATGAATATATGAGAGCTTTGTGAAATATAACAAGATACTTGAATTCTTATGAGATTCCTCGTTTATGTACGGATAAATAAAAACATGTATTTTAAATTAATGTATTCTTGCAAGAGCTAATAATAAACATGACTCCTAGTTTTTATATAGGAATAATAAAAAACATGTATTTCAAATTAAAGTATCTCATAAGAGCGAATAATAGTACGTAAAATAAGAGCCATGCAAGTTTTCAACTATGCAATACTGGAAACAAAACTCAACATATTTTTTTCCTATAGACTACGCACCATAAATTTATTATAGGGGAGGTATTGATGTATAGTATACTATATCAAGAGGAATGGAATCTCATGTTTTTGCATGGAGGGTGGTTCGTGGCTTTCTTTGGAAAAGGTTAAGAAACCTGGCACTGATCAATGCTTAGCTCATTAAATTCACTCATCTATCAGTGTTGCCAGCTAACAATTTACACTAAAAGGGTTGTCACGTGACTAATCCTTGAAATATAGGATTTACAATCTCGATGACATATGGTTGTTCTTTGGCCGTGTTGCGCACACACATGAACCTAGGCCTCGCAAAGAAGCTCATAACTGCAGATTGGAAGGTTATGCATGAGATTTTTGGGATAGAGCACGTTTCATCCATGTCTGCAAGAGAAAACGAGAAAATTTCATCTGTAACTTCAACTTGTCGGCATGTCCATGAATGGGTAACTTCAATATTCCATATTTTTTTTCCTAATTCTAAAATTTCCTTTAAAAATGAGTCTCGATTGAGAATATTTAGCATATGTTCAAACATATAATATGTAGAGTAGATTATGTAAAATTTGATCCCTAACAAAAAAAAATCTGCAAAAAATATTATGCAAATTAAAGGGCAATATTTTGGACAACATTTTTTACTGGGCATTCAAAGAGGACCAGCCTAAATGGCATCAATGATCTTTCCAGTGTACTAGGAATTCAAAGAGGGCCATCGTGAATGGCATCAATGATATTTCTAATGTACTGCATTTTTATTCTTCACCCAAAGCCATTGCTGAAGCATGGGAAACACATAAAAATATAACCAAACTACTTGTTGTTTATCATGAAGAAAGTGGAGGAGGGGATGAAAAATGAGATAGACTGTACCTATAACTCGACCAGACAGTGTTGACAAGCCAACCTATTGTGTCTTGCTTCTACATTTCTAGTTTATATTCATGTATCGAAACAAAATTTTATATTCTCTATAATGACCTATTGACAGTAGAAAATTTGAGATAAATTATATAGTTATGCATTCATTATTGAAATTAGGTATCGAACACCATGGCTTTAAAACAAATATTGTGTAGAAAATTTGCAACCAAATCAATCTTCAAGATACAATATCCCTAAAAGTTCGATGGGTGCCTTAGAACCTAGTAAAACTCAGTTTTTTGATCCCATTATGAAGTGGCCAAATGCCCAAAAATGCAGTCAGGGGCCATCTGTATCATCCCTCAACGTAAAATGGAGGAAGGAAGATAGAATGGATGATGCACTGGAGAATAATAAAAGATGGAAGTTTTTTTGAAATTAGCCACTGAATTAGTAACCCTACTACAAGGAGCAATTGAAAACCTAATGATTTACTCGCATAAATACTGTGGGATGAAAATCTATTTATCTCTGAAATAAATTTAGAGTAGCACTAAAAATATTTTGATTTACTACATCCCACTATGCATTAATCTTGTATGGAAAATCAATATATTTTGCGTAATTTCTTTTATCACGTATCAACAATGTGACCTCCACCTCAACTCCAGATTCAATGGTAATAATTGTGATCTATTGACATGATTCTTTTCCTGAGCATGTTGCTGTGGGGAAGCGAGGATGAATTGAGAAACATCGACCAAAAATTGAAGAGTACTATGTGGCAGAACGCTATGGTAACTAGATAAACTTCAATTCAAGGTATTCTCATTTCAACATTTGGGATCAGGCTGCCACCTTCTAATGCATTCTGTCTGCTGTTTCAGGGTACCAAAATCCATTTGAGAGAACAAAGGATATGGCAAGCTGTAATGGAAGATATTTTGGCACAGGGGACGGACAAAGCCGAACATGTACATTTTCCTGATTCTCAGCAACATTCTATTCAGTGTGTATGTTCCAATCAGTTTTCTGTTATCATAGATCAAGTAGATATGATACATTTGACTCATCAGGGGAGCATCGATTCCATGGAGCATCGTAATCTAATTATCATGATCATTTCAGTGGAGAATCCCTCTAAGTGCACATGTATGGTTTGTAAGCTTCGCATATATGTGTAACAGTTGAATCAATGAATGGGAATAGAGCGGAGTTCGATGAACAGACAATGCATGGCACAGATTAGATGAGGGATTAACGACCAGGATGAAAGTGGAGGTTGCAAAGTCCAGTAATCAATGGTCCATATCATAGCGGGGAATGATAGATCCAAATTCTGATGCATATTTCGAAATTCCGTTGAGCCCCACGTGTTGACAAATGTGTGGAAGCAAAAATCAAAATGAAGGTACAATTTGCACTTTTTGTGATTTTCTGTTGGGACTTTAGGTCACGTCGAAGAGTCGTATGGCGTTTAACATTTTAATCTAAAGCTATTTCCGTTGGGCGCTAACCTAAATAAAAAGTGCTTAATCAGCTAATAGAGAAGTTCCGCTAATTTTAATAGAAACGCTATATTTCTTCCTAAGAGTGCTCATAGACATTTCTTATAACAATGTAAAGAGTTTAATTCAATATTTAATCTTAGTTCTGGTGAGTTGCAAAACAACACAAAATCACATTGATTCTTTTCTAATAGATGAACATTAGATACTTTTCACTATAAAAACTGGATATTTAAAATTTTAACATATAAACAACCTCACTTACAGCTGGTAAAGTTCTCTGATATACTATATACCTGGTATTCCTTTTCATAATCTTCTAAGCTCTTTGTAAGATCCTCCACTTTCTTCTTTAGATCAGCTGCTCCATCATCAGCTCTTTGAACAACAACATCTCTTTCTTTGATAGAGTTTTCAATGTCTTGAATATTTTTATGCAGCTATATCAAAGAAGAAAAACAAACACATTGACAGCATTGCATCATTCTCTGCCTGACAAAATCTGAGCAAATAGAAGGGCAGATAAGTGTGGAACAAATTAACAAGAAAGAAGAGAGAGAAAACATGTATAGCATATCAACAAGAAAATAAAAAGATAGAATAAACCTGAACGGATGAGGAACTATTTCCCTCAAGTAGTTTGTAAAGAAAATAGGAGGAATCAGAGAATGTAACTTTCTCAAAAATAAAAAATAGAAAGGTAGTATTTAGTACTCAAATTAAAAGATACTCAAAATGATTACTTATGACCATTGAAGACAGATAAAAGTCAAACAATTTGGGATCCTATAAGTAGAATATAAAATAGTTGACTGGTGACTTTTATAGTAGGTGGTGAGTTTGAAAAGGTGCTATAGTTAGACAAAAAAAAAAAAATTGTCGGAGTTTTATGGATAAGTATCTCTAGTTTTATATGCGTGCTTTGTAGCTAATACATCTTTTTCACTTGTTCCTTTCAAAAGAATAATAATAACAAAAAAAAGCAGGTCCTCTTGGCGAGTTCAAACTGACTGAATGTGAAAATTAAGCCCATCATTAATCAAAGATAAAAGGAGTATTTTTTCTTACCTTTGTGGCAGCTTTCTGCTCAGCCTTGAGAGTTTCTTTCTGATTAGTGAGTGCAGAAGTTTCTTTGACAAGCACATTAGAGAGTTTGTCTACCTTTTCAGATAGAACTTTTATTTCTCCACCCATTTGCTTTTCCTTTTCTGCAATTAAATCTGAAATTGATTTTTCCTTCTCATCTATTTCCATTTGCAATTGTTCCATATTGCTCTTAATTTCTAGAATATTTGACTTCATTTGCTCAACCCCACCCATAGCATCCTCCTTCAATTTCTCTGCTTGTACAAATTCATAAGCAATACAAAACCTCTTAGGTCGATCAAGTTCAGCATTGCCATTGGCCCATTGCATATAATGAGCCCGCTCTTTCCTCAACTTCTCTAGAGCAGGTAGAATCTCTTGAGCCAACACATTATCTATCTCATTCACTTTGGTCTGCTTCTTTTCAAGAGTTTTCAGAGCAGATTCCTTTTTCATTTCATACATTCTTGTCCCTACTGCCTCCTCAAGCATTGACAAGATCTCGGGAGGCTTCATGTTGAGAACTTTAGTAATACGCCCTTGCATAATGAGAAAATGTGGATTTTTTACATTGAGCTAGACAGAATGGAAAAGGTTCTAGACATGTGACAGCTATGCAAGGTGACCATTAATTAAGTATTTATTTCTTCCACCAACGACAATCTGCAAAAACAGTGAGGATCAAATCATACAATGTACAAGAACATTAGAGTTTCCCAAATGTAGAGTCAGACAAAGTAAAAATGTATTCCGTCATGCACAAATGTAAGGCACACACATTATAGCATCCAACAGAAGTGCACTTAAAGGTTTATCGGACCACATAAACATCAAAATCCTTTGGTGACAAATACTGTAACATCCGATGCAAGCTATTAAAAACTTTTGTGATGAATATTGCTGAAGCCTTTGGTTCAAAACCTAGATATGGTTTTCTTAAACTCATAGTTACCAAGTTCAAAAGTTGGGTAGGTCCAAAATTAAATTCAAAAGTTCGTTCCTTCTATTACTTTTGAAACAATGTTTTAAATTAGTTATTTTCAAAGTAAAATTATTCATACAACTAAGTCTTCAAATTGAATTACTTATGCACATTTTTTTCACTCTGCGCATACCATTGCAGAAACATCTGGAGATTGGTTTTTCAATAGAAGTGTTGAGAAGTATATTGAATGTCCATATCAGTGTGATTCCACTTGCAACAAAAACTTTTAGGCTTGAATCATATCGTTGGAAACTCTTTTTTCTAATGTTCCTATTTACCAATAAAATAATATAATTCTAATTTTGGACCGTCAATAGTATTGGTGATATGCGATGGTGTTTATCAAGTTTTTTTTTTTTTTTTAAGTTTTCAATGAATCTATTATTTATCCCACAAATTTGAAAATGCATTGTTAAAATATTATGAGACAAAAATAGTTTCTAAATTTTGTATTAAATTTAATGGTTCGAAAAATAAAACAATTATTCCTTTGGTCATCCAGCAGCATTGTTCGGCATTTCGCATTTCGGAAAAGTTTTTATTTTTCACTATCTTTCTTTCTCCAAATTATCTTCTTGGTGTTCGGCGTTTCGTTAAATGACTTTTTTTTTTGCCGTTCCACTTGTTCCCGGATTCCTGAATTCCGAACTTATAATTTGGGTTTTCTTTTCCGAAAAGGTCTTATGTAGTTTGCCGCAAAAGTATCACTTGTTTTTCGCTATTCAGGAAAACTGGATGACAAGTTGCTTTTTCTAAAAATCCGAATTCCGAATGAGTCATCTGTACCAGAGGTGACATTTGTCAAACTCTCACTAAAACATGATAGAAATATCTCTTTTTCAAACTAATTTAAACATTTTAAGAGTTTAAATTTTTTTCACATTTAAAATGTTTTCAATAATAATTTTACTTTTTAATTGTGAATATATTTTCTTTTATAAATGATTTCACTTAAAATGATAAAATAGATACAAGTATTATCGAGCGAGAATTGTGAGGATCGGAGGCTGCTCGGAGCTCACGTTCTCGCTTTTACAAACACTCGATGCACAATAACAAAAAAAACAAATTGCGAACTCCTAAATGCGAACAAGCGAACAGACTTGTTCGGAGTTCGTGCTTGGGCTTTTACAAAGACTCGACACAATGGAAAAAACAAATATCGCAAACCACGAACAAGCGAACCCACGGACAAAAGGAAGGGCCCACAATGCTTCCGCTCGGAGTTCGGAAACATAAGAACCCGCGGAGCTTACAACAATCAACAAGTTATTCCCCGAATTTTTTCAAACTCTCACTAAAATATGATAGAAATATCTCTTTTTCAAACTAATTTAAACATTTTAAGAGTTTAAATTTTTTTCACATTTGAAATCTTTTCAATAATAATTTTACTTTTTAATTATGAATATATTTTCTTTTATAAATGATTTCACTTAAAATGATAAATTAAAACATAAAATATCGAGAATATTAATGATTATTTGGATTTAGAAATGTAGAGTATTTACCACACAAACAATATTAATAACAAAATATTGATAAAAGCTTTATCTATAACAAAAAGCCCTTACATAATTTAAGTCCAAATTTAAATATTATGGATTTATTTAATTATGCATAGAATGGATCTAACTGCAAGGATACTTTGACCTCCCTTCTTAACCCTACACCAACTCTTAAGTTAGATTTGAAGTGCTATTTTAAAACTCTGAAGATATTAAGATTGCAGTGTTTTATCTCAGATTTTAAATAGATCCTATATAGTTATACTACTATTACTATTTTATTATGTAGCTTATTATCAATACTTTCTTTCTTTTCTAATAGTTTTTTTTTCCATTTGTTTTCTTATATAATAGCATTTATATTAATTTTGATTTGTTATGATTTTAGAGGGATTATTTAAAGAAATCAAAGTTAGAAAAAAAACATTTCAAAATTACATCAATTATGAATATCATTTTATAAATACATTTTTTAAAATAAGGTTTTGAATTAAAATAATAAATAAATATTATAGGTATCAACTTTAAATATATTTAGATATATAATATATTTTTCTAATTTCAACATAAACATTTTACAAACTTTAAAACACTTATAAATTTTACTAACTTATTTGTTTATTTATTGATTGATTGATTTTTATTTTTTAAAACATTATTTTCATATTACAAAATCATATTTGAAAAGTAAATTGAATGATATTGAGTAATAAAACATATTTATTATTTTGTAATCTAGTAAAATGTACCTAGTCAAAATTATTTAACATCAACTTCCCAAGATTAATTTATATATTTAATTTATGGACTTAAATTTTAACTTTGAAATTTTAAAAGATTAATTTTAAAAGTTATTATTCAAAATTTAATTAATTCTATACTAACTATTTTTACTAAAAATACCAACACAATTATATACTAACTATATTGATTAATTTTAAATTTTAAAAGATTAATTTAACAAAGACATAATTAATTCTATATTAACTGTATTTACTAAAAGAACAACTTATATATAAACATCACTTATAATGGGTGATTCCATGAAGATGGGTAACACTTTTTGGCCAAATTTGGTGATGAAAAACTGATTTTTTACTCATGTGCTAGATAGAAGCCGTCAAAACGCATATATTCCATGTGAATTTTGACTTGCAGTTAAAAAAAAATTGTAGAATATTATGTTGGCTTCATAGTGATATTTTTTTTAAAATATTCCGATGTCATTTAATGTGTGAATTTTTGCATTTAATGA
>LPNX011066759.1:15204-34666 GCA_001517045.1 Pseudotsuga menziesii | reverse complement strand
AAATGTTAGGAGTTTGAAAATCAATTTGAGATTTTACATATGTGGATTGATTAAGATTTTATGCAGGTAAATATTTTAAGATTAATTAATTCAAAAAAAAAATTTGGTAGTGTAAATATTTGGTTTTTAGTTTTTATTGTATTGTCTTTTTATTTTATTTTTTTAAAATTTTTTTTTTAAAATTTTATTTGTGGGGTTAGTTTTAATCTTTTTTAAATCTTATGTATTATATTGCTAGGTGGGAGGGTCATTTTTTTTTTATATATATTTTATTATGTTGTTAAGAGGTTAGGGGGTAGGAGGTTAGTTTTAAATTTCTTTTTTAAAATTTTTATTATATATTTATGTGGTAGGGGTAGGTGTAATTTTTATTTTAAAATTAATTATTATGCTCGTTAGAGGGGTAGGGTGTAGGTTTACATTTCTTTTTTAAAATTTCAAAACGTAAAAAACAACGATTATGAAGATAAGAATATTTTTAAATTTCTTAAAACGTTTTTCAAATACAGCTTATAGTGAATATTGATGTTGATTTTGTTTAGATTATAAATTTTTGTTGATTTATTTTAAAATTCTACATTTTGGATATAGGTACAATGGCATCAAGGCGGATATCTGTAAATGTTTCTGGATCAAGAGCGGCAATCATTGCATCGAAAAAAACAGTTGAGGCATCTGAAAATGTTGAGACTCAAGAGAGAGTTCTTAGCTTTGAAGAATTAAGAATGAAGAATGCTAGAGAATGGAAACATGCAACAGAAGAAGACAGAACAGAGTATCATTGGCATCTGAAGGAAAAAAATCAAGGAAAACCAGAAAGCATTCTCTTATTTTGTTCTGTAGATCCATATATTCAAGCAGATTACAATCTATTGGGATTGCTGAGAGATATATGTGTAGTGCCGGGTACAGATATTGTTTATGCACAGGTGAAACAAGCCAAGACCTTTGCAAAAATCCGATATGCTTTGAAGATTGCAAAATATAATGTTCAAGAAAATTTCACAAATTTTTGTCAAGGGGTCGTGGATGAAATTGAAAGCGGGAGAGTAAGTTTGAATATTTATATTATTCTTAAACTGGTTTTGTTATATCTTGGATATCACAATGTAATAGATTTAATACAATAATGTTTTTATTTTGCAGGATTTTTCCATTTCGATTTCAAAAAAGTTGAATGGAATTTATTATACAGAGGCCAATCCTATGGATGTCAATACTGTCGCTATTCAAAAGGGACTAGAAGCAAGGAAGAAAAAACAAGTGTTAAATGTTCAAACTGAAGAAGTACAAGTAGAAAGAGGAAAGAGCATCCGACAATCAAATCAGGTACCTAGAAGGGTTATATTTAAATCTTCATCTCACTGAACTGAACATGATGAAATTGTTGCAAATGAGTTTGTTACTCCTGCTAGTAAGAGTAGCGAACAATCTCGTAAAAGAAATATGGTTGATAGTGCCTCGATTCCTATTGAAGGAATTGTAGATTTAGGAGGAACCCCTTCAAATCAAAAAAGGAGGAGATCTGTTGGTGCTGAAACCAACGTTATTACTTAATTTGAGAGTGAAAATTCTGGTGGCAGTAGGGAAATCATTACTCCAGGTGCTGATTTAGAGGATGGCATTGTCAAGACAACACAAAATGCCATTCGAGATCGATTGCGGAGGGATAAGTTGGTTAAAAATGGACATACATTTGATTTGAATGTGAATCAACTTTATAAACCCATAGAAGGGAAAGATCACTTTAGAATTAGAAAACCACATCACTTGCATATTCACAACTTGAAAGCATTGATGAGGCACAATCCCTATGCACATGTTGTTGACTACCTAGTCCTTGTTGACCCGGAAGTTGTTCCTACTAGAGATGAATTTGATGAAACAAGATGTTTTCATTACAAATATTATGTTCTTGGAGGGAATCATTCTGCAGAGGCAAGAAGAGAGTTGATGCAAGAATATCCCAAAAACCCTATTTTTGAAACAGTTAAATGCATCATTTACGCTGGTTTAACAGATGTTGAAGCAAAGTTGTTGGAATTAGATCATAACACAGATAGTGAATATAGGTTGACAATGACATTTGTTCAAAGGGTGAGATTTATACATAGTGAATTTGTGCAAATATGTGGTGGGGAAAACTCTACAGTTGATGCAAGTTTTCGGAGACAATGTTGTATGGAAATAGGTCTCCCTATTAAAGATGATATTATGCTACCAAAAAGTTCCAGAGGAAGTGATGCATTCAGGGCTATAGATGCCTATTTCCAGTTGGCATTCAGAGTTGGGAAAACATGGGATTTGATTGATGACATATTTAGCTTGTGGTAGAATATTGGCATAAAAAACCAAAAAGTGAAAAAATTTAGAGTTGTTCCATGGAGCGGTGGTAAGGCAGGTCCTGACGTCAAGAATCTTCCAGAAGACATGAATATTACACCTTGGAGAACAATGCAAGGTATGAAGGATGAAACATTAATAGCTACAATACTATCATGGGTAAATTCAGGTGAATTATCCATGGAGGAAATGTGCAGCGAACTTGAGAAGTAAGTTGAGCATTTTTTTGAGTTTAACATTTTTGTTATGTTCTAGGTATTCTGTTATATTATTATATATGATTGTAAACATCATTTATTGTTTCATTGTCTAGTCACAAGGTCTACATGAAAATACAAGAGGAGATGGTTAAAATGTTGAGTGAGAAGAGTTGGGATGATGTCAAATGCAACTATCCAGACTCAAGCTCGATAGAAAGTTTACAACAATTTTTTGTTGCATTCAAGAAGGTATGTTGATCTATGATACATCCTATTTTATTTATTTTATAATTCAATTCATTTCTATTTTATTACTTATAGAGATAATTTTCATTTGAAGATGCCAAAGAGGGGTGGAGCTGGAGTACCGGAGTCCTTCGAAATCCATATCCAAAGAGCCAAAATAGAATGACAAAGGAGACAATGTCTTGCAAATGTTGAACTTGATGATACACTTGATCATTATATTTGGAATGGGCTTGACACTGTGCAATATAGAGTCATTTTAGGTGACTGTGCAGACATTGCAAATCTTGTTCCTAAAAAGGAGTACACACTAGTGATTGCAGATATCCCTCATGGATACAATATCCGAAACACTACTTATGATTGTGAGCCTTATACTTACCAATCATTGAGTAAAGTGGTTTTGGGATTTGTAGATTTCACAACATCACCACTATGGAGATTTGTTGTCTTCCATTAAGACACACAATTAGGGGGCTTGTTGACAACCTTCAGGGGTAAAGGAAAAAAAAGGAAGCAACTTCATTGGTAATATATTTGCACTATATTATCAAAATTTTGAATTTATAAATCAATTATATTTATTGATAAGTTAATTAATTGTTTTATATTTTTGTTACAGGAAAAAGCCTAATGTTCGTAGCTCGGGCATCGATCCATTCCTGAGTGATGCTGAAAGCATACATGTTGCAACTTGGACACAGGAAGATGCTTATGAACCTCTTTTAATCAATGAAAAGAGAGGAGGAAAACATAGTCAAATATTGAGTTATAATGCCATGGTAAAAAAATTAACATATGAAGAAAGGGATTTGAAAGGAGTGACTGTAAACATCTATCAAAAGCCACAAGCATTGATTAATTATCTCATAGATACATTTTCAAGAGAAGGAGATTGGGTCTTAGATTTGTTCTCGGGTTCAGGTAAACTTTCTCATATTACATATGAAATAATATATCAAGTTTTATTGTATGTTTTATCCTTCATTATTTTATTGTTTTAAAGTATGCTTCTTTATGCTATTTCACTTAACTTTAATTTTGTTTTTGGTGATTAGGTACAACAATAGCATGCTCCTTACAGAAAGGAAGAAATTGCATATCGATTGATAATGATCCACTCCAATGCAATTACATAAAACAAAGAATTAAGGCTATTCAAGTTCTTCTAGATGAACTGCAAGAAGTTGGTTTGAAGAAAGGAGAGATTAGTGAAACACTTGTGGCAAAGACGTCAAAAGAGCCCCAACCCCCATTAGGAGGGGTGTTTGGAAAGGAGCACTTTGGGGATCTTCCAGACATAGAAGACCCAATGGAAGAGGACATTGATGTCCCTGAGGAAATTCAAGCTCCAGAAAATTCCAATGTCGATGAAGAATTTGGCATGCATGATATTGTTGAATAGTTTCATGTTTTGAAGAAAATGTTAATTTTGACAATTTTTTGATCAGATATATTAGTAATGTTTTGACTTTCAGACTTTATTTTAGAAATAAAATTTCTAAATATAATGCTTTTAATATGTTTTTTACAAATAATTTGTATATTTTTTCTCGAATTTATGTGAGTCGTCACTTTTCGATAACTAATATAAAATATGATCATTTTTAGAGAAAAATTCTCTGAAAATTCATTGAAAATGGTTTTAAATGTCTTTATTTTCTAGAATTATTTACAATTTTCTCAATAAAAATGCCTTATTTTGTACATAAAAATGTCTTATTTTATAGAAAAAATCGTAAAATGTATATGTTTTTCATTATAAATTGCTTAAAAAGGTATGTTATTTTGTTAAATTTCAAAAAAAACACTTGAAAATAGAAATTAAAAATATTTTACAACAAAGATAATTCAAAGGCCCCAAAAAATGTCTGAAAATGAAAATGTGTGATACTGGCATCAACCATTTTTGAAACGGGGGTAAAAATAGCTACTAAAATTAGGAGAGAGAAAAACGAGAACTGTGTCGAGTTCTCGTTTCATAGTATAAGTGGTTACTCAGGGGTTTATCATATATAACACAATATGTATCATAAAACTGAATATCATACTTGTTCTGAATGAATTGACTTATACTCATCAAATTTACATTCAAATGTGGTACATATAACACCTCATGAATAAGTTTCTTTTCATTTTTCTTTGTAAGAACAAGGATAATACCTTTTCCTTTGGTTGGAACCAGAAATTCATCTCCTAGCTTGATATTCGTGACAAAAGAGGAATCCAAACTGGAGAATAGTGACTTCTTACCTGTCATGTGATTTCTGCAACCACTATCTAGTAGCCATAGATCTGTGCTATAGTTTTCTTCAGTTGCTTGATAAGAAAAAAACATCACCTCTAAAGAGCCTTCTTCTTCTTTAGAGACATTATGTCTACTATTGTTCTGGTTACTCTTAAGGTCATCTTGCTTCTTTCTTCATTCTCATTCATACTGTCCATACTTCTTGCAGTACTTACACAAAATAGTACACTTATTGGTCCATCCATTGGCTCTCCCCCTCTGACCTTGAGAGTTATGAGAGTGTTCTAAATGATGTGAGCGTTCATGAATTTGACTAGTTCTGTCCTTTGTAGCTGGATATCCTCTTCCTCTTCTTCCTCTTCCTCGTCCTCCTCTCACTAGACCTCTGTTGAGAGAAGCCTGGGTGCTAAAAGCATTGGTCATCAACTCTTCTTCTTGATTGAGCTACGATTCATGAGCTAGAAGAGTTCCAATTAACTCTTCTAGGGTGAACTAGGACAAATGTTTTACCTCTTCTATGGAAATCACTACCATAGCAAACTTCTTGGTGAGACACCAAAGAATATTTTGAACAAATATGTTCTTTTCTAGGGGTTCACCATAGGTTTTGAATTGGGCCACAATTCCTGAAACCCTAGTCATGAACTAATCTACAGTTTCCGTCTCTTTCACTTCAAAATTTCAAGTTGAAGGTGTAGGGTTTGAAGTCTTACCATTTTAATGGGACCAATTCCCTTGTAGGCTTATGCAAGAATATTCCAAGCTTGATATGCACTGGTATCTCTTGAGATCTGTGGAAAAATGGACTCCTCGATGCACTGCTCCTTATTCAATGGAAAAGGGCCATGGGGGGAAGTGGTGCCAAGAATTGGTGTAAGTGGCGGACGACCACCGCGCTTTAGCTGAATGAACACGAGGGTGGTACCAAACTTTACCTCTTAAAAATTAGTAGTGGCACCGCTCTTTCACTATGTGAAAGGTGCGGTGGGCCTCAACCGTAAAAAAAAATTCCTAATTTAGCTATATGGAGGTGGGGTTTCCTTACAAACTGATTCGAATCATGGATTTATTAATGAGCCCAACATGAACGTTCTTTTTTTTTATATGGGGGACTGTTGATTTTATCCGAATATCTTGAAAACCATGGGAAAAAACAGGTGGAAAAATGAGTGAGACTATGGGAACCGCAAACAGTGGCCCTTCCAATGCTACTACTAAACTTACTGAGTTGAACAGAGCTGCAAAAGTTCAAATCCAGAGATGGGATCACTAATATATGGAATAAAAAATCATGGGCCAAGAAACGAAGAAGAATAAAGCATCACGGACGCTGGAACCCTAGAATATAATCTAAGAATAAAAGATGCAACGGAATAAAAAATACTCCACTTAAAAAAAAACTGTCAATCACCCATTTCAAATCGGTGTTTTAAAAGTGTGATGGATCTAGGCTGGGATACACATCAATCACCCATTTCAAATCGATTTTTTAAAAGTGTGACGGATCTGGGATGGGATACACAGCTACTTCTTACTGTAAGTGTTTTTGAGTATGTGAAAGGCTTATCCAACAAGCAAGGATTAGGTCGTAAGCTCTGATACCATGATAAAGAAAACAATGAAGTAGATGGAAACACTATGGGTAGATTGATTTCTTCCTCGTTATTAGACTAAGAATAAATAGGAAATACAAATGACAATACTATGGGTAAATACTTAGATCAACTAATACAATGGTCACCTAACTTAGTAACTGACTAGCCAACTAACCATTGAGATTACAATATTCAACATGCAAGATATGTTAGCTGGATGCTTATGAATGACATGATGGGAGAGCTTCAGTTAGCTTAGCCTCTGAGTTGTGGTGAATGACATGATGGGAGAGCTACAGTTAGTTTAAACTCTGATATATTGTCTAATGGTGGTTGAACTAACCATTGGTTTTCATCACAGAAGGAACTGTTAATCTAAAAATTACAGGATGAGCAAGTCTCTTAAGTTTCATGATCCAATATTCGCCATGTTCTGCATTAGGTTTGCAGATCTAAACCTAAACCTCGATGAAATAATGCTTCATCAGTGCATGGCACCTAGAGTGATTTTAACAAGTTTCAAGAAGACTTGTACACTCTACAAAATCTATCGGCAATCATGTGTATGCAACTATATTACCCACTCGTTAGTGATGGATTGGCCGAATTTCTTGGTTTTGTTTGAGCACTTCCTCGTTTAGGTAGCATCGATTTGGAGAGGGTTTACCCTTCCATAATGTTTTAAACATATATCTATATAACAGATACCTCATATATTTCAATAATAATGCAATATGAATTTTTATTGATTTATGTAGTGCTAAAACGATTCCTTTCATCCATAGCCTATCAAACATAATACAAACTCGATTTACATATAAGTATGCAATTAGTGTGGCTCAATTCAATTAGCAGATCTAATACCTAAAATTAGATTTGCAGATGTGATATCTAAAATTAGAGGATGGTGACACATCTATTCTTGATCGAAATAATCAGACAAACTATTTGTGTGCAAACCTTTTTGTAATGTTCCCAAAAGTGACATGCATGCAAACTCTAAAAGTGACATGCATGCAAACCCTAAAAGTGAGATGCATGCAAACCCTAAAAATGACATGCATGCAAACCCTAAAAGTGATAAGCATGCAAACTCTAAAAGTGAGATGCATGCAAACGCTAAAAAATGACATGCATGCAAACCCTAAAACTGATATGAATACAAACCCTAAAAGTGACATGCAAACACTAAAAGTGACATGCATGACATCTAAGAATTATTTAGTGATGCTTGCACTCAATTAAGTCTCCATGCACATGCATGCAATTCAATTGCAAATTAGAGGTCAAAACTCTTGCATGCTCTAGCCATCCTTTCCGACATAGGCACACCTTCCTTTCGACTTATTTCTAGCTGAAACTGACCATCCCTTCAACAAAAACGTCACACTTGTTTGATTCAACCATCTAGGGTATTGCAGTAGAAAACAAGGTCATTTCTTCATCATCTCAGCTCATCTTGCATGCGTATCCTCTCTGGAGCATATTCAACCGGGTTATCAGTGGTAAGTGTTCATCCTATCCTACAAACCCTAACCCTAATTTCAGCTATAAAATAGGGAAATTTTGCATGGCAGTTTGCATGCCTCGCTATTTCAGTAACTTTGCATAGAAATAGAAAATATCAATATTTGGGATATTACAGTGGTATCAGAGCATGATCCTTTCCAACTTTGGGCACATAGCAATTGAATAAAAGTGCATGTTGATGCATGCGTGTACATGTAAATGCATGTGAGTGATGTTGGTGAAGTGCATGTGAGAACAAAGGTTTTTCTTTGCCAGCTTGTGAGAACATGAAGACAATGAGCAGGATCTTAACTGAAAATTGGCAGAGGTTAGCAGTACTTCAACACTTGCCTCGATATCAGGAGTATCTATCCTTGGGTGATGAGGTATGTGCAGCGTTGTCCTTTCAATATTATTACACCATCAAGTTTGGGAGCCAAGCCAAAGATTTGGATGAGGATCTCCTTAAAGGCATAGTTGGGGGAGGGAAGAAAGATGAGCATGAAGTACAGGGTGTTGGTGAGCTTCATTTGGAGTTAACAGTACATGATGAGGATGTGCATGAGGAGATCACATTAGAGCCATCTTGTGAGTCTAGTGACACAAGCACATTTGCTAGTCAGATTGTGGAAAAGTCGTGTGATGAGTTGGAGTTGGTACACTCTTCATCACCTATAGCAGGAGTTTAGACAATTATGATAGGTGAAATACATGAGGTGCAAGGCAATGAGCACATCAACTGAGATAGTGAGTAGTCACACATGGAGGTTAGGGAGATTTTATACATGCATGAGATAGAGCTTCCAGATGATAGTCACCGAAATAAGATTGGACGTGTTAAAGAAAGAATTATAGCAATGAAAGAGAGGACCAGCATACTTCGGGACACCATAGTACAACAAGATGTTGAGCTTACAGTTCTTCGAGTTGTATGTAGCAAGTCAACGATTAGGATTTCTAATATTGAAGAGCAATTGGATTCCTTGATGGGGTAGCAAAAGAAACATACTATTTCATTCCAAAGCAGTCTTCTTCAGGGCCCTTTGAGTCCACATTTGGATAATGGCGGATGGTTTTTACAGGTTGGCCACGATCGCGAAATTGACTAGTAGTATATGAGAATTCTAGTTGAAATCAAAAGGGTAGAATGTCAACTTGGTAGGATTACTCCTTATGATGGTGCTTATGGACAAGGTACATTTCGGGGGTTTGATTGGAGAGATATTAAGAGTTGGTGTCCTATTGAGTGGGTGATTCTTGGGAAGACATTCCTAGCCAAGGGTATAGTCCCACAAGAGCATTCAGATATTTGGGATGAAATATGCACAAGTTTGCATTGGGATCCAGGTGGAAGACCTTATGAGGGATGGATAAAGTGTTTACTAATGGTGTTACTTGGGAGTCTACATGATGCTCTTGTGTCGATACTATGCAGGGTAGCGGTGGATACATTTTGACCTCTGCAATTCTTAGATTGATTTGGGACTCTGGGATTACAGTGACTGACAGTTTAGTGATTGCTAGAGGGTACTTTTAGGAGGTCTCTGATGATGGTACTATACAGTGCAGTGTTTTTAGTAGAGGGTGCTACAAATCTCTTAGGATAATTTGGGACCCTGGGATCATCCTCGGATTCAGTTGGTTCAGTTGATTGATTGTGGATTTGCGTTGGCATTGCTTGAGGACGAGCAATATTTGGCAAGGGATGACTCTAATGTTCCCAAAAGTGACATGCATGATAACTAAAAATGACATGCATGCAAACCCTAAAAGTGACATGCATGCAAACCCTAAACATGAGATCCATGCAAACCCTAAAAGTGATAAGCATGCAAACTCTAAAAGTGAGATGCATGCAAACCCTAAAAATGACATGCATGTAAAACCTAAAAGTGATATGCATGCAAACCCTAAAAGTGACATTTGAAACCCTAAAAGTGACATGCATGACATCTAAGCATTATTTAATTATGCATGCACACAATTAAGTCTCCATGCACATGCATGCAAGTCAACTACAAATTAGAAGTTAAAGTGACCTAATTAGGTCAAAATTTAGGGTTTTCATAGTTGAAAGTTATAAAATAAAGATAAAGTTAATGGAGACTTTACTTTTGGATTATTATTATTTTGGAGCCCTTGATAAGAAGCACAACGTGCGGCCACAACAGTTGGAGTTGGAGACGACATCTTTAGCTAACGGGATTTCGGTACTAAGACATCTGCCCTAGTCTCCTTCAGGATAAACCATCGAGGTTTGTCACCATATCTATTGTATTCATCATTCTCCAGTATAAGTCCAAAGGTTATTGCAGATTCATCCGTATAGCTGGGGGCATTTAGCTAGGAAACCCTAGTCCTTCACTAGGACACTGGATCACCATATTTCTTCAGCATGCAGCCTGCATCCTCACTGACAGGATCACTCTACTCCATTGGGTGATTATCAGCTATCATATTGTCCATCCGGGGCAGCTAGTAACAGTTTACAGGGTTGTGGGGCCATAAGCAGTAGAGTGGGAGATCAATTCACTAGGGCATCTGGAGAGGTAAAATATCTTGCATGCTTTGGCCATCCTCTATGGCATGGGTATACCTTCTTTCTGACTTATTTCCAGATGAAAACAACCATCCCTTCAGTAAAAACGTCACACTTGTTTGATTGATCCATCTAGGGTATTGTAGCAGAAAACAAGGTCATTTCTTCATAAGCTCAGCTCATCTTGCATGCCTATCCTCTCTCTAGCATATGAGCCGGCTTATCAGTGGTAAGCGTTCTTTCTATTTGCAAACCCTAACCCTAATTTCAGCTATAAAATAGGGAAATTTTTCATTGGAATTTGCATGCCCGACTATTTCAGTAACTTTGCATAGAAATAGAAAATATGAGTATTTAGGATATTACACTTTTGAACATAGCTGTGATACTACTTGTAATGTCTAGAAATCCATTAGGGCAAAGGAAAAGGTTAAAAATTCTTGAATAAGAAAATCTCAAGAGGACTTGTGACCTGAAAAGATAATTGGGAAACCCCTTATTTTGGCAAGAAGATATATTATTATCTTTAACTACTTGTCTTGATAATTCAGTGTTAAGTTATCTCAACTCATTCAATTTTTTACTTGTTATGTGAAGATATTTATCTCAACTTAACTCTATCTAGTATAATTAGTTATTACTCATTATGTGAACACAGTTATCTTAACATAGCTTTATCTAACATGACTAGTTAGTTATTTTTTTTATTTTTTTTAGATAATTTTATTTAGTTATTATACTTGCCTCAGCAGGTATATTGTAATCGTAATCGATTGAATTCAAACCCCTTTGACTTTGGGTATTAGTTGGTGCATATTGGTGCATATTTAAAAGATTAAAATCTCTATTCCAAAGTTTAACTTTGTAATCTGAAAAATAGCTATTTTTAAATATTTTAAATTTTAATAAAAATATTTGTATTTGCTATTTTGTAAACTTCTAATTGGCCAATGAGGAATGATGTCATTCTTGGAGTTTGGTATCTGGTTTTCACTTGACACATGGAAATGATGACATCGACATTTATTTTATTATTGTGTTATTTATAATTCAAAGTCTGAATTTGAACATTCATCTTATTGCTATGCACGTCCACTCTCGAGTATTCTTCAGAAGCCTTCTTGCCTGTGTGAGCTTCCGTGTGCCTCCGTCAACGAAAGACGATGCACGCTCGACGTTGGCTTCAATGTTATCAAGCTCTTGACCCTGATCCTGGACTAGCACAGCCATGTCAAGGAATACCTATTGCAACTCCAGCAAGTTCTTCTCGATCTCTTTGACAGTGTCATGTCTCTCTTGAATCTCATGGATCACTTCAATAATCTGCCCTTTCCCCTATTCCTGAATCGCCCTCTGCAGCATGTTCTCGCTTTCTCCTGTTTCAATAATATGATCTATAGTCTCTTCATCGGCTTTCTCACCAGTAACAGTGTAGTACCTTCTCTCAACCGTCTCCTTGTACTCCGCCATGATAATCTGTCTCAAACTCTGAAATTCCCCCATCATTTTCTTCAAAGAATTTCTCAAGCCATTGGTGGTGGCGATGCGCGTTCTATCGGCAGAACTCCCTTGCCCACACCCGGGAATCCTGCGGCTCAACAGATTGGCCTTGTCTAGTTCCTCCAATTTTCCTTTGATAAACTTTGCTTTCTTCATAATTTGCACCACATCTCTGTCCATGCGTTCTCTTAGGGATTTCATGGCCTGTGCTTTGTGGATCATCTTACTTTCTTCGTGTGCCTCCTTTAATTTCAGAAGAAGCTGTTTGATCTGCTCCATTCTTGCCCTTTGGAAGCTGTTTGATTTTAGGTACTGCAATACCTGCATTAATTCTGCTTATCTTGTTGCAGCTGGATCTAACTGTCAATGTAGCAGGATGGACTGCTGCTGATGCTACGTTTTATGGTGGAAGCGATGCATCTCAAACAATGGGTGAGTGATCAAACATAATTACATTATAAACTCAATGCCATGATCCATCGCCATCATACGTTCTCCTATATTATGTTCTTTCAGTAATAATTGTTATCATTGAATAGATGGTTGTGATTCATTAGAAGTTGATCATGTTCATTGTTTGTGCTTGCATTGCATGCACGGGATGCATGTGGTTATGGAAATTTGTATAGCACTAGATATGGCACCAGCACTGCTGCCCTCAGCACTGCTTTGTTTAACGATGGACAGATTTGTGGAGCATGCTTTCAGATTAAGTGTGATTCCGCCAAAGTTCCTCAATGGTGTCTTCCAGGAAACAGATCGATTATTATCAACGCCACCAATTTATGTCCACCAAATAATGCCCTTCCCAATGACAATGGAGGGTGGTGCAATTTACCGCTCAAGCATTTTGACATGTCACAGCCTGCGTTCTTGCAGATTGCTCAATACAAGGCCGGCATAGTGCTTGTTCACTACAGAAGGTATATAATTCATTACTAATTACTATAATTACTCCAAATGCACACAATTTCAATTTTGAAATTACATAGTATGTTATTCAATTAGATCTGTCATATATATTGAATTGGGTACTGGTGGGAATGGAATTGTTGCAGGGTTCCGTGCAAGAAGAAAGGAGGAATACAGTTCACAATAAATGGGCATGACTACTTCCAGCTGGTTCTGATAAGCAATGTTGGGGGAAGAGGAGATGTGAAGGCAGCGTGGATCAAAGGATCAAACAGTAGTGAATGGGAACCCATGAAGAGAAACTGGGGTTCAAATTGGAAAAGCAATTCATATCTGAATGGACAGAGTTTGTCATTCAGAGTGACCAAAAGCAGCGGAAAAACGTTGACCATGTACTATGTCGCCCCACCTGATTGGCAGTTTGGACAAACATTCGCCGCCTCTCATCAGTTTAGATGAATAGCAATATTCGTTGCTAATTGGTGGTTTTTTCAAAAATTCTGATTGAATTTAGACTATTGTTGTAATAAAAAGGTTGAGGCATTAACGCCCGTTGTTTAAGCCTCCCAGTACTCCGATATTATTAGTGTAAAACGTAATGTTGATTAACTGTAGAAATTGTTATTGTTATTTGTTATTTGGCCGAACGATTGATGCAGGAGGTGAAGGAAGTTAATTCCTTTGTTCACCTAGCACGCTCTTTATTTGTGATCTTTACCATGAATCCATTGACTTCTCTTGCCATTATTTGTAATTCGCTGGTTTGTGAAGGCTAAAATGTGGCCATGAATTATACTGAAGTTCGCTACCTAAATCCAGATGTGACTGAGTGGTTGAAGTTCCCAACCAAAATCCGGTTTGAAACTCTCCCTTTATTATTCAATGGTTTAGGAGCAGAGTCAGAGCCAAAGGTTGACTATGCTTCTGGCCAGTTGGATGGAGGAAATCATGAATCAAGATAATCTCATTGGTGACTGAGTGGTGATTTTGATAATAATTTTTCAATAAAATTAATAAAATATAAAATATATATAATAAAATTAAAACTAGCAACAACCACATTAAATGAATAATGTGTCTGGATATGCCGATAGGCGTAGATTTAGGCACATACTATAGGGAAAAACATTAATATAAAAAGTATGTGCCTAAATCTACGCCTATCGGCGTATCCAGACACATTATTAATTTAATGTGGTTGTTGCTAGTAATGGGTGCACGCATAGACATATCTACAAAGTATTAATAGAAATAATATTGTTTATTTAATCATAATATAAAATAAATAATAAATAATATATTTATTACCATATTATTTAATTAATATAAAACATTATAATATACTTAAAATATTATTACTACAATGTTTTTCTGTATAGTATATATGAAATATTTAATATATTTATTACCATATTATTTAATTAATATAAAACATTATAATATACTTAAAATATTATTACTACAATGTTTTTCTGTATAGTATATATGAAAAATATATTATGAAGTTAATTATATCCAATATTTATTATTCACATGTTATGAACTAACCTAATAACATATATCATCACAAATTCATAATGTAACCTAGCCATAATGTTCCATACCATGTTATTGATGTACCAAGTCAACATATGTTCATTATTATTAGAATGAAAATTATCAACATCACAATGTGACATAACCAACGTTTTTCTCTATAGTATGTATTGTGTCGCAAAACATACGAAGATGTGACATGATGATGATGATGACGATGATGATGATAATGACGACCATGATGATGATGATGATGATGATGAGGGTAATAATGATGAGGAGGAGGATGAGGGTGAAGATGGTGATGATGATGATGATGATGACGATGAGGATGGTGGTGTCGATGAAGATGATGATGATGGTGAGGATGAGGGCGATGAATGATGATGATGAGGATCAAAGTTGATGATGATGATGATGAGGGTGACAATGAGGAGGATGATGGTGATGATGAAGATGATGGTGAACAATGATGGTGATGATGAAGATGATGGTGAACAATGATGGTGATGATGAGGACGATGATGACTATGATGATGATGATGAGGATGAGGGTGATGATGACCATGATGATGATGATGAGGATGATGGTGGTGATGATGATGATGATGACCATGATGATGATGATGATGATGATGATGATGACCATGATGATGATGATGAGGTTGAGGGTGATGATGAGGAGGAGGAGGATGAGGGTGAGGATGATGATGATGAGGAGGAGGAGGAGGATGGTGATGATGATGAGGATGAGGGTGTCAATGAAGATGATGATGATGGTGAGGATGAGGGTGATGAATGGTGATGATGAGGATCGAGGTTGATGATGATGAGGATGAGGGTGATGATGATGATGAGGATGATGGTGAATATGAGGAGGAGGATGAATATGATGATGAGGAGGAGGATGGGGGTGTCAACGAAGATGATGATAATGGTGAGGATGAGGGTGATGAACGGTGCTGATGAGCATCGAGGTTGATGATGATGAGGATGAGGGTGATGATGATGATGAGGACGAGGGTGACGATGAAGATTATGATGAACAATGATGGTGATGATGAGGAGGATGATGAAAGATGAGGGTGATGATGATGATGACCATGATGATGATGATAAGGATGAGGGTGATGATGGTGATGAGGTTGAAGATGATGAGGATGAGGATGAGGATGAGGATGATGACGGTGATGATGATGAGGATGATGATGTTGACCATGATGAGGATGATGAAGACCATGATGATGATGATGACGATGATGATGATGATGACGACCATGATGATGATGATGATGACGATGATGACGATGATGATGATGATGACGACCATGATGATGATGATGATGATGACGATGATGATGATGATGATGATGAGGGTAATGATGAGAAGGAGGAGGATGAGGGTGAAGATTATGATGATGATGATGATGATGATGGTGAGGATGAGGGTGATGAATGATGATGATGAGGATCGAGGTTGATGATGATGAGGATGAGGGTGACAATGAGGAGGATGATGGTGATGATGAAGATGATGGTGAACAATGATGGTGATGATGAGGATGATGATGACTATGATGATGATGATGAGGATGAGGGTGATGATGATGACCATGGTGATGATGATGAGGATGATGGTGGTGATGATGATGATGACCATGATGATGATGATGATGATGATGAGCTTGAGGGTGATGAGGAGGAGGAGGAGGATGAGGGTGAGGATTATGATGATGATGAGGAGGAGGAGGAGGATGGTGATGATGATGAGGATGAGGGTGTCAATGAAGATGATGATGATGGTGAGGATGAGGGAGATGAATGGTGATGATGAGGATCGAGGTTGATGATGATGAGAATGAGGGTGATGATGATGATGAGGATGAGGGTGATGATGATGATGAGGACGAGGGTGACGATGAAGATGATGATGAACAATGATGGTGATGATGAGGAGGATGATGAATATGATGATGATGATGAGGATGAGGGTGATGATGATGGTGATGATGACCATGATGATGATGATGAGGATGAGGGTGATGATGAGGACTATGATGATGATGATGAGGATGAGGGTGATGATGATGGCCATGAGGATGAGGGTGATGATGATGATGATGAGGATGGTGATGATGACCATGATGATGATGATGATGACCATGAGGATGAGGGTGATTATTATGACCATGTTGATGATGATGAGGATGAGGATGAGGATGAGGATGGGGATGATGATGAGGAGGAGGAGGATGAGGGTGATGATGAGGATGAGGATGATGACCATGATGAAGTTGATGCGGATGAGAGTGACGATGACAATGATGATGATGATGAGGATGACGATGATGATGATGGTGATGAGGATGGGGGTGATGATGATGATGATGATAATGATGATGACCATGATGATGATGATGAGGATGAGGGTAATGATGAGGAGGAGGAGGATGAGGGTGATGATGATGATGACCATGATCATGATGATGATGAGGAGGAGGAGGATGAGGGTGATAATGATGATGAGGTTGACGATGATGATGATGACCATGATGAAGCTGATGAAGAAGGAAGATGACGGTGATGATGATGATGATGATGATGACCATGATGATGATGATGAGGATGAGGGTGATGATGGTGATGAGGTTGACGATGATGATGAGGAGGATGAGGATGAGGATGATGACGATGATGATGATGAGGATGATGATGATGACCATGATGAAGCTGATGAGGATTGATAAACATCACAAAGGGACATAACCCTTGATAAATATCATAATTTGACATTTTGATAAACGTCACAATGCGACATAACGCTTATTAAATGCCCACTATAACAAACGATGGCTTAACGTCGTAATGTGATATAACCCTCGATAACGTCATAGTGAAACGTAAACCTTGATAAACATCACAATGCGACATAACCCTTCACAAATATCACAATGTGCATAACCCTTGATGAATGTCGCTAATGTAACATAACCCGTGATAAATGTCACAATGCGATATAAAGCTTATTAACAACCAACTGTAACAAACCATGGCTTAATCGTAATGCGATACAACCCTCGATAACATCACACCGAAACGTCAACATTGATAAACATCACAATGTGACATAACCCTTTACAAGTATGACAATGTGACATAACCCTTGACAAATATCACAATGTGACATAACCCTTGATGAATGTCGCTAATGTAACATAACCTGTTGTAAAGGTCACAATGCGACATAGCGCTTATTAAACGCCCACTGTAACGAACCATGGATTAACGTCGTAATGTGATATAACCCTCGATAACGTCATAGTGAAACGTAAACCTTGATAAACATCACAATGTGACATAACCCTTGACAAATATCACAATGTGACATAACCATTGATGAATGTCACTAATGTAACATAACCCATGATAAACGTCACAATGCGACATAAAGCTTATTAAACGCCAACTGTAACAAACCATGGCTTAATCGTAATGCGATATAACCCTCTATAACATCACACTGAAATGTCAACATTGATAAACATCACAATGCGACATAACCCTTCACAAGTATGACAATGTGACATAACCCTTGAAAAATATTACAATGTGACATAACCCTTGATGAATGTTGCTAATGTAACATAACCTGTCATAAATGTCACAATGCGACATAACGCTTATTAAACGCCCACTGTAACGAACCATGGCTTAACGTCGTAATGTGATATAACGCTCGCTAAAGTCATAGTGAAACGTAAACCTTGCTAAACATCACAGTGTCGCATAACCCTTGACAAATATCACAATGTGACATAACCCTTGATGAATGTCACTAATGTAACATTACCCATGATAAACGTCACAATGCGACATAACGCTTATTAAACACCCACTGTAACAAACCATGGCTTAACGTTGTAATGTCGCATAACCCTCGATAACATCACAGTGAAACATAAACCTTGTAAACATCACAATGTGACATAACCCTTGATAAATATCACAATTTGACATTTTGATAAATGTCACAATGCGACATAACGCTTATTAAACACCCACTGTAACAAATGATGGCTTAACGTCGTAATATGATATAACCCTCGATAACGTCATAGTGAAACGTAAACCTTGATAAACATCACAATGCGACATAACCCTTCACAAATATCACAATGTGCATAACCCTTGATGAATGTCACTAATGTAACATAACCCGTGATAAACATCACAGTGCGACATAACACTTATTAAACACCCATTGTAACAAACCATGGCTTAATCGTAATGCGATACAACCCTCGATAACATCGCACTGAAACGTCAACATTGATAAACATCACAATGCGACAAAACCCTTGACAAGTATGAAAATGTGACATAACCCTTGACAAATATCACAATGTGACATAACCCTTGATGAATGTCACTAATGTAACATAACCTGTGATAAATGTCACAATGCGACATAACGCTTATTAAACGCCCACTGTAACGAACCATGGCTTAACATCGTAATGTGATATAACCCTTGATAATGTCATAGTGAAACTTCAACCTTGATAAACATCACAATGCGACATAACCCTTGAAAAATATCACAGTGTGACATAACCATTGATGAATGTTGCTAATGTAACATAACCCGTGATAAACGTCACAATGCGACATAATGCTTATTAAACACCCACTGTAACAAACCATGGCTTAATGTCGTAATGTGATATAACCCTCGATAACATCACAGTGAAATGTAAACCTTGACAAACATCACAACGCGACATAACATTCTACATTACTGGTTTAAACCATTTCTTTTGTCAAACAACTATAT
>LPNX011066759.1:0-12982 GCA_001517045.1 Pseudotsuga menziesii | reverse complement strand
TAGAGAGTAATTTTTTATAAATATTTTGAATTGATGTTTTTTTTAAAGTATTATCTAAATTAAAAGGTATTTTTTTCTAAATAAGTTTTGTTGTTTTTTATTGGAAAAATAAAATATAAATAAATAGATTAGAATTTTAATTTTTTAAAATCATATTTTAAATACATAAATAAATTTAGTATCTTCAAATATCTAAAAAAATATCCCATTCAAACAAATTTAAATATATGTATTCAGATCGAAATATGAAGTTAGACATATTCAATATTCATTTATAAAACCAAATTGTTTAAACAAATGTGATTACCCTACCATATTATAATTTTTTTTTTTTTTTGTGTCAAGATATTTTGTTATTACTTTATTAGATTATACCATGACATGCCTTGGAATTTCTCATTTAAACTGAAAATTTCAAGAATTGACATGTAAAATATATATAAATGGTAAGGCTTTCCACGAAGCTCCCATGAAAGCGACCGGCAATTAATTATGATTTAAATACCATTCAAATTCAATATATATGATTTTACATGAGCGAAACTCAACGCTCAATCCTGTGACCAATTCGCCCGAAGAGGTAGAGAAAGAAGGGCAACCATGACTCAAACTTCCCAGCAGTCTTCGACATCCTACTCCGCGCAACCATCAAACGTGGGTAGATCAGCAACCTGGCAAGAACGAAAGAAGCACTTGCGAATAATAAATCTCGTCTTGAGATCTTTTGCACTTATACTCTCCTTCGTTATCATGGCCTCCAATAATCAGTTCAGCAATTTCGGAGGATACAGGTAGGTAGGTATTACTAGGGTTTCATGGCTTCCAATAATCACTACTTGAACACTTTTATGTATGAAAATTTCAAGAATTGGCATGTAAAATATATATAAATGGTAAGGCTTTCCACGGAGCTCCCATGAAAGCGACCGGCAATTAATTATGATTTAAATACCATTCAAATTCAATATATATGATTTTACGTGAGTGAAACTCAACGCTCAATCCTGTGACCAATTCGCCCGAAGAGGTAGAGAAAGAAGGGCAGCCAACATTTCGTGCCTGCAGGGTTCGATAATTATGATACTCCTTGCTGCAGTTTTGGAAGATATCGGCCCACGTTAAGTTCCGTGGCTGCTGCAAAGCTGTGCCCGGACAGAAGAAAATATTTGTTTTGGCATCCACCCATGTAGCCCATGTCCTCAATGCCTTCTCATAAGCCACTGGCTCTTCCATGTAGGGATGGACCAACCCTCCCTCTTCAAAATAATTTGTCCTGTATATATAATACATTTTCAATCTTAGAATTCATCCAACCTTATAAACTTTCTACAAGTACAAACAGAAAATGCTTGAAACCAAATTTGACAAGCATCAACCTACTGGTCATAGAATTTACATTGCAAAAATACCTAAACCTTTTCAATAGACAAAATGAGAAGAAAATGCAGGTCCCTATGGTTTGCAAAAGAGAGATCAAATGCTGTTAGGCAGGAAAAGAAAAGAAAAGTAACGTACCCTTTCCTAGGCTCTGGATGAGTCCACCAGTGCCTGGTATTGAAAACCAGAATATGAGCGCGCTTCCAATCTTCAGCCTGCTCATCGATGGTATCAATCTGTAATGTCTCGCTTTCTTTGGCATTACCAGTCGCATTGATGGGTGCCGGAATCTTATTTTGCTGAAGAGAGCTCGACAGAACAGTTGTAGGCCTGCAATGTGCAAACACATGCATGGAAATTAAAAAAACGGGAGATCATCACACCATAAAATGTGCAGAAGAAATCGCGAAACTGGACATACATTTATAACATAAGCGACAGTCCTGCCTCTATGGGCAGCACGAAACAATCCGTCGCTCTCTGGCACCGCACGCCTGAGAATGCAAAGCATGGATTCCCACTGGTTCCTGTTAATGGAGTCGCCCACATACACAAGCCTCTTTCCCCTCAGCTTTTCCAGGAATTCAGAAGCATTGAACCTGTGGCATATATGCATGCAGATCATCAAAATCGCATCAGTTAAGCATAGTTAAAGAACAAGAACACGATTAAAGATTAAAGACTGGTTACAGAACCAGAACAAGATTAAAGATTAAAGATGAATTAAAGAATAAGAACAAGAATAAGATCAATACCTTGGAAGGTCGCAGTCCCGGGCCTGCCATCGCCATCTGGGGTATTTACCGTCCTTTCTACCATTTGTTTTGCATTGGAAGTTCGTGCTAGTGAAGAGGCATTCTCCGGGCAAATACAGGTCATATGACTCGTCATAAACCCAACTTCCTGTAAACAAATCGCACTCTTCTTGTTTTTCAGGCTCTGTTACATTTGCCTATCGAGATTAAAACAGACGGCTAACATGAGGTCTCTCCTCCACGTACGCTAACAGACGGCTAACAGACTCCTCGCTGAATGTTGAATCGTTGGACACGTGGGCGAGTTGCTGCAGATATGTAACCTACACATCCACCACCGACTCCTCGCATTCCTAAAATCGACGATCAGGCAATCGGGTCACTTAACAAACTCCTAAATCAGCAGTGAGTTAAGGTAGTTAAAAGATCAGACGATTGAAGACATCACAGTCATACACTTGGCGGGATTTGTAGGATCTTGATGATCTGCTCAAGCAAGTCCATCCCCCAAAATACCATTGAATAACGCCTATCGGCGTAATTAATTTTAAAATGTATATATTAAAACTATAATTAATTTTATTTTTAATAAATTTAAATATCCTAACTTGAAAAAATTTGGTGACTCAGTGGCGATTTTGACAATAATTTTGCAATAAAATTAATAAAATATATATAATAAAGTTATAATTAAATTTATTTTTAATAAATTTAAATTTTGTAACGTGAAAAAATTTGATTGGTAAAAATTAAACCTTACTGAACTACTTCTTAAAACATTATTTTTTATATTGTTTAAATTGTATTTTTAAATATATAAATAAAACCAACATTTAAATTATATAAATTTAAACAATTTATTTTAAAATTATGAAATTATACCCAAAAATTCTCTAGAAATACTTTTTTTTTAATTGAAATAGTGATTGAATCTTTAGTAAGTTGCATTTTGAAGAAAAAAACTCTTAATTTGATATAAATTTAGATAAATTCATCAAAAGAAAAGGTTAATTTAGTGAGCATCTATGAATTGAATGTTTCCACCCATTGAGTCATAGAAACATCATCAGTATCACCACCATACCTTTGAAATTAAGAAAATTACCTTGAAAATAAATGCTTTAATCTAAATGTAACCATGATTTCATTTTTAAGTGCAAACCAAGGCCTTGGTGTAGGATTGGAGAGTAAGCATCTCCAAGGCCACTAAATTTTGAAACTATAAATTACGAAAGAGTGAAACTCTAGTATTAGCAAAGAGATTTAAACTATATACAATATTACAATAAAATATTTCTAAGAGGCAGGTATAAGCAGCCTTGCTGCTATTTCACTTGTTTTAATTTAATTTAACTTTTAACTTACTTAACTATAACTAGTTTAGCTTTATTTAATTTTAGCTAATTTCACCATATTCACTTAAGATAAATATTTGATCATTAACTCTAACTCAACAAATTAATTTATGGTGTAATTAATTATCTTAATCTTTCACTCACGGTAATTACTAATCTTAACTATAACCCAATCTAATTATTTTAACTTAGATTTAGCTAACATAATTTAGTTAGCTTTATTTAGCCAACTCTTACTTAATCTTGGCTAATTCTCTTATTTAATTAAGATAATTTATCTCATCTTTAACTTTAGCTAATTAACTATTTAACTAAACTTAGCTAATTTAAGTAATTTTCTTAATTAATATTTTCTGAGTCTCTTTTTTGCACCGATTACGATATGGAGTCTATTTGTTTCTTAGGTGTCCCCCACCTAAGACTAAGCTTTAATCTTTAAATTGTGCCTCACTTATAAAATTAAGTTTCATCTTAGTTTATATTATTGTTAATTTCTTGCAGAATCCTCCTAAATCTACAATTCACAATACAATTTAAGAATTTAATTGTGCCTCAGTTATAAAATTAAGTTGCATCTTAGTTTATATTATTGTTAATTTCTTGCGGAACCTTCCTAAATGTACAATTCACAATACAATTTAAGAATTTTATACTTACAAATATTTAACTCTGTAAAGAGTAAAGAGCCGGGTCTTTAAGCCAATATTTCTTTCAATGTAAAATTTGATATGGCCAGTGTATCTACCTTTTTTACTTAAGTGGGATTTGAAGACAGATTTGTTCAAATAGTTATGGTCGTTTGATAGTTATATGGATTTAATAATTTTTGTAACGTTGGTTCTTTATTTGGTATAATTATGCAAATGTTTTTTAACCCTTACTCCTTTATGGCTCTTTTTGTTTAGAGTATCGTATAAGTTTCCCTTTAGGCTTATTAGTCTAATCCGAGATTACCTCTGTAAACATATAATATTGTTTGTGGGTATTTTCTTTACCAGCTGTGTACTTCACCTTTTATGGAAATATGTTCTGGTTACAATGGCATTATTGTTTAAAAATTATATATTCACAAATCCAGTCTAAATTATTTAGAGCCCGGTATTAGATGTTTATATACGTACATATATATTATTCTTGGTTTATTCGACACTTGGAATAACCCTAACGATCTTCTTTTATAAAACACAAGTTATCTTTACTCGAAAAGAAAACAAAGGTTATCTAGGATTTTGTTTTAGGGTTTCATGTCAAATATGTAATATCTAAATTTTATCCATGCCCGATATCAAACCTCAAATACATGATGAACATTTGTAAAACTAACTTAACACTATGTACGACATAAAGACTTGGAGGTAATTCATGAGATAAAATTTCCTAATTTATCAATATTAAAATCTTCATTCAATTGAGAAACACTAAAAGACAATTAAAATACATAACTTCATGATTGCAAGAAAATAAAGATATGGTTTCTTGGACACATATTTGAACTTAAATGTGTGAAACTTGGAAATTAACACCCACCCGCCACTTAGCCATGGTAATATGGAAACTTATACTATGCAAGAATTCCGCCCCCTTGCCTAGAATCCTGAGTTTAAGGTTCACCTCCTTCAGCTCCAAGTTTCCATGATTCTAATAGAAATAGTTTAATTACTTTAGAACCTATCTCTTCACAAATCTCACTCGCATTTATTTCTGGGAGCCTAACATCCCTCAAATGTTCTCTTGCAGCTTTACGCTATATCTTTTCTTTCTCTATAGCCTACACCCCTTATGTGATATGTGACAACTCCCTTTTCTTTCTTTTTCTTTTTCCTCCTCTTTCCTTTACTTGCATAGGATTTTTAATTGCTAATAACTACCTCCCTCCAAGAATGGCATGGTTGAGGATTTAGTTACTTCCTTAAACTCATGTTTATGTCAATTATGTGCATGACTCTCTAACTTCCATATCTAGATCATTTCATATAAAAATAAATATCTCCCAAAATTATTAGTTTCCATCACATAAACATAATTTAAATAAAGTTAATTTTAAGAAAAGGTTATGAGCATGTATTGCAATCCTCCCCTCAAAAATATTTGCACCGTCCCCGGTGCTTAAATTGTATTATCATAATCTTGAAATAAAACAAGTTAAACTTGTCTCATAACTTCCTCTTTTTCCTAGGTAGATTCCTCTCGCATATGATGTTTCTAGTGCACTTTAACATGTACGATAGTTGGCTTCTAAAGCATAAACTCTCTCCAATATAAGATGCACATTGGTTCCACATGAAATTCGTCCTTCGATTCCACCTGTATATTATTCCAATCAATGATACGAAATTGATTAGCTATATATTTTTTGAATAAATAATCACGGAAAACATCATGAACTCTTATATAATTTGGTAGATCCAATTAAGATGCTATAAGCCCTATTCTATCTAGTATTTCAAAAGATCCCACATATCTAGGAGTAAGTTTGCCATATAATCTTGCTTGTAATTACTTTTGTTTGGTTTGATTCTTAGGAATACATGTTCCCCTACATTGTATTCTTTAGTTGTTCTCTTTTTATCTGCATAACTTTTCTTCATGTCCTATGTTTCCTTTAAGTTTTGTTTGATTTGTCGTACCATTGTTTCCATTTGTGCCAACATGTCTCGGGCTCATGCAATTCTATCCTCAATATTACCCCAACTCAAGGGTACCTTAAAGTGTCTACCATACAATACTTCAAAATGTCTCATCTTGATCAAAGATTGGTAATTTTTATTATACACAAATTCCACTAAATAGATATAATCCTTCCATTTACCTCGTTGATTCATTACATATATCTTTAGGATATCTTCTAATATTTCATCTAGTCATTCGGCCTGCCCATTTGTTTGAGGATGGTATGTTGTACACTCAAATTTAACTTTGTATCCATACCTTTAAATAAATATGTCCAAAAATTTGAGGTAAACTTTGCATCTCGATCTGTTTTTGGTATTCCATGAAGCATGAAAATCTATTTGATAAATATGTCAACAATATTTATGGATTTATAAGTTAATTTTATGGGTATGAAATGTGTTGCTTTGTTCAACTTATCTACTACCACCATGATAGAATCGTTTTATGTTTTTGTTTTGGGTAATTCTGTTATGAAGTCCTTGGTTATAACCTCTCATTTTCATTTAGGGTTGGGTATAGCCTGCAATAATCCAAGAAGATGTTGATGGATAGTCGTGACCTATTGACATGTAAAACAACTAGCTACATATTCCGCTACTTCTTTTTTCATATTTGGCCAAAAGAAATATTTTTTGAAAGGTGTTATAAATTTGTGATATCCTGTGTGTCTCGCATAAGGATTACCATGTAATTCCTTGAAGGTTATTTGTTTTATATTTGCTTGATTTGGTACATAAATCCAATTTTTAAAACTCTGAAATCCTTTTGTGTCAATATGATATGCATTATTTTCAATATTATCAAGTTTGTGGGTACATTTTTCTATTAGTTTATTATACTTAGAGTCATTACTTGCTACTTTTTTCAACAGAGTTTTAACTTCTGACTCATAGCCATTAATTAACATAGTATGTTGTTCATGTTGTTGTGGACCGAGTGCATGACCTAGTATGTTTTCTTTTACTTTTATTTGTCGAATTTCAAAATCATATTCGCTAAAAAATGCGAGCCAATTGGCTTGCCATGCATTCAAGGTTTTATGTTGAAACAAATATTTGAGTCCGATATTATGAGTTAACAACCAAAAATTATTTCCCATCAAATAATTTTGCAATATTTTAAGGGCATGGATAATATATGCTAATTCCATTAATTGCACCACATAATTATTTTCATGTTCCCTCAACTTTATGGAATCGTAATAAATCACATCACCCTGCTAAGTTAAAACTCCTCCCAAGTTGTCTTTACTTGCATCAATGCACACTTAAAAATCCTTACTTGGATCTACAATCCTTAATATAGGTGTTGTTGTCAGCAATGTTTCAATCTGTCAAAACTATCTTGACATTGTTGGCTCCATTCAAATCAAACAATTTTCTTTTGAAGGGTTGTTATAAGATTGGATATTTTGGAAAAAAATCTCTATAAATCTATGATAATACCCTGTTAATCCCATGAAGGACCTAATATCATGTACATCCTTCAGTATCGGTCATTCTAAAATAGCCTTGATTTTGGTAGGATCATTTGCTACCCTTTTTTCTGAAATCACATGTCCCGAATACTGTACTTATTTCTTATCAAAATCACATCTACTAAATTTTGCATATAGCTAATGTTCTCTCAAAATTTTCAACATGTGTCGTAAATGTTCCTCATGCTCATTCTCATTATTTGAATATATTAAAATATCATCAATGAACACTAGCAAAAAATTATCCAAAAATTTTCTCAGCGAATTGTTCATCAATTTCATAAATGTTTCAGGGCAATTAGTGAGCCTAGGCATCACCACAAATTCATAATGTACATATCTTGTTCAAAAAATAGTTTTATAGATATCTTGTTCTTTAACCTGTACTTGATGATATCCTGACCTAAGATCAAATTTTGAGAAAATTTTGGCTCCACTAATCTGATCAAATAGATCATGAATTATCGATAATGGGTATTTGATTTTAATTGTCATTTGGTTTAATTATTTGTAATCTGTGCACATTCTGAAACTGTCGTCTTTCTTTTTAACAAATAAGGCTATTTCTCCCTACGGTGACATACTTGGTTGAATGTATTTCTTATAGTTGCATTTGTAGTTCTGTTAGTTCTAGAATACTCATACGATAAGGAGTTTTTGATATGGTTGTTGATCCAGGAATTAAATCTATAGTGAAGTCTAAATATCTCTTAGGTGGAAGGGCCTAGTATTTCTTCAGGGAAGACATCCCGAAATTCATTAATAATAGGGAATTGTTCCAATGTTTTTTTTAGCTTTTCAGTTTAACCTTCCACAATTTTAATAGCATAAAGTTGACATCCCTTCCTAATACACTTATTGACTCGTACTGCTGATATTTTTAGTGAAGTTATAGGTCTATAAATTCCCTTTATGGTATGATACTTGGCTTCATCGTCAAAACAATCAAAACTATTATGAAAATATTTAATAAGGGTTTGAGATTCTAACAAATCCATACTGATTAGGATGTCATATGATCCTAAAAGAAGTATATTTAAATTTCTCATTGTATCAATTTCATTAAAAATCAGCCTACACCGTGTTACCAACTCCGTAACTTTTCTCTTTAATCCCATATTTAACTGTACTAAGCATTCATTTTTCTATTTTTATTTTAGAATTTTACATTTATCAACTACCTTCGGTGCAATGTAACTTAGACTAGATCGTGAGTCAATAAGAATAGAAATATGTGTATTCAACATTTTACCTTCTACTTCCAGCATGGTAGATTGATGCTTTGCTTGATAGCCCTCCAAAGAAGCATTAATTATGGAAATATTCCTGGTTATGATGTTACTTGTAGAAGCTTCCTATAACACATTCAAAGGAGCCATTTTCCTATTGGGATTATGAGGGAAGTTTATGTATAAATGAGATCCATTACAACCCCAACATTTAATTTCTTTTGTGTTGTTATTTCCTACACTACCAAATGTTCATGCACTTTTTATTCCATTGTTTATGTTTAAACCCGAACTGTTATAATTATTATATGAGTAACTCTTAGTTCCTTTTCTAAAGGGGAAGGTTTAAATCCCTTCTTACACTGATCCCTTTTCTTGTTCTTTTTGTTTTGCCAAGTCCTAGTTAGTTAAGATATTTGTTTAAATAAAAGGTAGCAGAGTTTAGCCTTCCTAATTAATTCAGCCATGGCCTTGAGCATATCAAATTAGATTTCATCCTTATAGGAGGGAGGTAGGAAACTGATAAACCGATACACCTTTTCTTAAATTTGTCCTTCAGATATGGTAAATAACATTGTAGATTGGCAAATTTAGTTATGAACTCCTCCATAGTTAATTCCCCAACCTTAAATGATTAAATTGTTTGGATTTCTCATCATAATACCGTTGTGACATATATTTATTTTTCAACAATTTCTTTGAAAACTTCCAAATTAACTCCTTGTTGTGTATGTTATTCACGCTTTTCGCTTCTTGCCACCATAGGCAGCTTTACCTCTTAACTAGAAAATAGCCAAGCATGCCCTCAAGTTATCATCATAATTATATACTTGAAAATATCACTTTATGTTTAATAGCCACGCTTCAACAGCCTCTTCATATTCCCCATCAAACATTGGAGGTCTTAATTTCTTAAATTCCCCTTGTAGTTTCATAGGTCTCTTCCACTTTGTTTCTTATTTTTATTTTCGTCGTCTTTCTTTAATTCTCTGGAGACCATTTGAAGGTTTTCTATGGTCTCTTCACTACTATAATTTTTTATATCTCCTTTGAATTTCTTCCCTATACTACAACAGTTATGTCCACTTTTTTATGTGGTGCTTCATCTGTTAAAATTTTCAAGGCCATTTCATTTATTTCTTCTTGGTGTAATTTGGAATTCATCAATATCACATCATCCGCTTTAAAATTGTCTAAATCAACCTTCAAACTTCTCATGGTTTTCAACATTTCTGACTTGATCTCAGCTTTATATTTCGCTTCAAGTTCCACGTAGAGGCTTGCATTTTATAGCACTAGAATTCCCTTAGGTACTGGTTCTTCATCTATGATTTGACCGAGTTTAGCTATAGATAGGTCTGTGTGCAGCAAATGCTGTTTTTTTGTTAACTCTCATAACTATATTATCTATGCTTTAGCATTACCCTACAAGTTTATCAATTTATATATTTGCAATTAAATAAGTTTGTGTATGGTCCCATTAGGTTCAAGTGTCATAACTTGGCTCTGATACCATTTGTAACACATCAAAAATTTCACACATATTTTTTTATTGATTTGGTTTTACCTACATAATACCTGTTATTTTGATGTCGGTAGTACTAAATCCCTTATTAGGGTACAAATTCTACTCTAAAGGTAATATGGATAAACTCTAAGCTCTTTATTCTCAAAGAATTATCTGCAATTAAACAATGTTATTCAAGGTTATTATTCTTATGGATAAGACAAAGGGACTAAACTTGTAACTTACTAGTTTTATGCTAACCCCATTCATTTCCACTTGTAGGTGTTTGAAGTTTGTTTCCCCCCATCTAAAGGAATACCCCAAACAACAACAACTAAATCTAAAGTTCATCCATACTCTTATTACAAAGTTTGTTTTTCAATACAATAAGGAAAACCTTACGCAAGGTTTAGCGCTTTAATGATTTTGATTATCTTCAAGGTTATAATGGGATAGAGCTCGATTCCACTTTTCAAACCATGGATACATTTCTTACTTTATCCAATTTTCACACCCGAACTCCTTGTTGAGCTTAGGTGGGATTTCAAACTGTTCCGAAAACGTAGAGGATGGAGAGTTTTTATAGTTTTCAACCAGTTAGAAGCAACTACGGAGTTACTCCAAAGCCATGGAAAGCAAGGTAGTCTACTATTGACGGGTTTTAAAAGGCTGCATACTAAAAAATTTCACCAACAACTTGGACTAAGTTTTCCTTCGGTGGTAAAAAGATGTACCCATTTCGAGTTCTTTGCAAATGCTCCAGAGAAAGATTTAATGGTGAGAATCTTATGGTTTTGTGGTTACTACTGACTTTCTCTTGACCGTATCTGAAACTCTTCCAAATTAAAACAATACTACAGGTACAGTTTCTTTCCTTCCGTAAATGGCTTCTATCTTTATCTTAGTTTTGTTCTCATCTCTTTTGTTTTATTTATCTACTATCTCCTTCTTGTGCAAAAGTGTGATACTGCAACTTTCTTTTCGAGGATTTGGCTGGATAAAGCATTTCTCTATTGCCCAAGTAAGTTCTTGTTTATCCCTTTTGTGTTACCCATATGACTCGAGTAGATGGTAGTGAAGAGCTAACAAAAACAAGCAATTTTCTTTTAGTAAATACTAAAAGAATTTTTGGTCTGCCCTTGAGAGTAAAGAGGTGGGTCTTTAAGCCAATATTAATTTTAATGTAAAATTTGATATGGCCACTGTATCTACCGTCTTTACTTAACTAGGGTTTGAATACATATTTGTTCAAATAGTTATGGTTGTTTGATAGTTATATGGATTTTATTATTCTTGTAATGTTGTTTCTTTACTTCGTATAATTATGTAAACATTTTTCATGGTTTCTCCTTTATGGTCCGTTCAGTTCTAGTCTCATATAGGTTTCCCTTTAGGGTTATTCATCTTATCCGAGGTTACCTCTATAAACATATAATATTGTTTGTGGGTATTTTCTTTACCAGCTGTGAGTTTCACCTTTTATGGAAATTTTCTCTGGTTACAATAACATTGTTGTTTAAAAATTATATATTCACAAATCTATGGTAAATTATTTACAGTAGGGTATTATAGATAGATAGATAGATAGATAGATAGATAGATATACACGCGCACACACATAAACACACATATATATACATTTCTTAGTTTATTCGACAGTTAGAGTAACTATAATGATTTTCTTTTATAAAACACAAGTTATCTTTACTCCAAAAGAAAACTAAGGTTATCTAGGTTTTTGTTTCATATTAGGGTTTCATGTCAAATTTGTACTAACTAAAATTTATCCATACCTGATTTCAAACCTCAAATATATGATAAACATTTATAAACATAACTAATAGGATTTACGATAAATCTATACAAATTTGTAGGTAAGTCATCAGATAAAATTTCCTAATTCATTAATATAAAAATATTCATTCAATTCCCAAACTTTAAAACAAAATCAAAACACATAACTTCATGATTACAAGCAAATAAAGATATGGTTTCTAGGACACATATATGAAATTCTATCTAAAACTTGGAAATTAACAACCACTCAGCACCGAGAGGTAGGAATATCAAAAATTATACTATGCAAGAATTCCACCTCGTTGCCCAGAATATCCAACTTGTCACCAGGCTAAAGATAGAGTTTAATTGCTTTAGAACCTAGCTTTTCAGAAAGCTCACTAGTATTTCTTTCTCAGAGCCTAGCATCCCTCTGATGTTCTATGAAAGCTATGGGTTATGGGTGAGTGCAAGAAGATGATGGACCTTTTTGGCGCTTTAGATGCAATAGAAACCTGAAAAATCAGGCATCCCTCAACTTACTTGGATTTTTTGAGATACTTATGCAAAATATCTTGCAGTGAGTAAAAAACATGAAATGTAGAAAATTGAATCATATTTCCGAATATATAACTTTTATGTATCGAAAATTTGCATAGCTATGTCAAATTTCATTTTTCTTAACAAGCACTTTTTATTTTTCAGGGAAATTATAAGGTATATGTTTTTCTGGGTGCAGCCTTTGAGGGCCTAAATGATCGAATCAAGCTACAAAAATTGACATCCATGTAGAGAACCCATAGCACTAGTGCGGCACTATTTTTCAAAAATTA
>LPNX011066731.1:0-12497 GCA_001517045.1 Pseudotsuga menziesii | reverse complement strand
ATTTAAATTTTTAATGTGACAGGAAAGGATCTTTGCATTTGGAAAAAGTGCTGAAGCTGACGCTGGTGAAGTTCTTACTCTGGAAGTTCAAGATTCTTTCTATCGTCTGGTCCTCCATGGCATTTGTGAGGTAGTGTTGGTAGTCGGTGGCTTTTAGTATTAATGTTGACATTTTGATTTAAGTTTTGATAATCTTGACTTATTTTTGTTTATATTGATTGCTTCATTCAATCAGTTCTATGGCTTGGCGTCTAACACGGTGTCCGGGTGGAAAGATACAACAGAAGGGTCTTCATTGGTAACTAAAACCCATATCCGGAAGAAAACGCAACCGAAAAGCTCACATATCGTTCAGCCTATGAGGCTTGTTGCTTTTTTGAGCACGTTGAAGAATGGTGTGTCAAACTCCGAAGCAGCAGCTTAGAAGTTTAGCATGTGAGGCTTGTTGATTTTCTGAGCACAATGAAAAACGGTGTACCAGATTATGAAGCAGCAGCTTAGAAGTTTAGCAAATGAGGCTTGTTGATTTCTGAGCACCTTGAAGGATGGTGCGCCAAATTCTGAAGCAGTAGCTTATAAGTTTAAGAGTTATTTGGAATTCAGTTTATAAATTCTGAATTTAATTTGATGATTTCTATGGGACTTTGTCCCTATGTAATTTTGAGATCTATTCCATCCTCTCTAAAGTTTGTGATGTTGTCATTTCTAGGATGATAGAATTATAATAAAATCATCCAAATTGTCTCTAACATATGTAATTAATTTTGAGATCTATTCCATCAGAGAGTAAAGTTTTTGATGTTGTCATTTCTAGGATGATAGAATTATCATAAAATCATCCAAATTGTCTAGATAACATAAGTAATTTTGAGATCTATTCCAGCCTCTGAAAAGGTTTTGATGTTGTCATTTCTACGATGATAGGATTATCATAAAATCATCCAAATTGTCTCTAACTCATGTGCTTGTTTGTTAATTCTGATAACAAAGCATAAATGTGATGTGCACAAGGAATCTCTGAATCTAGAAATGGTCTAGGGATCAAGCATGAAATTTCTAAATATTATTTTCAGCCAAAATGCATCACATGCTTCTTTTGAGACAACTTTGTAACTTGTCTTGTTAGAAATGGACTAGTGATCACTCATGATATTTGTAAATATTCTTTTAAGCCAAATTGCACGGCATGCTTCTTTTACAACAACTTTGTAAATTGTGTGGTTAGCAAAAGGTGAAAAGGTTTTTTGCCGACCTATGGCATTATTATATTGTATTATTTTTTGACAATCATTAGAATCTTAGGGTAACTTAAAATAAAACAAAAACAATAGAAATTCACATAAGAATGACAATGTAGAATGCCGCATAAGATTAACCCATGAAATAACATTTGTTTTATAGTATTAGAATAAGCTTTACATAATAAAAACATTGATCATTTCAACTATTAAACTTAATTTTTAAAATTATAAAAGTTTATCTTATGTACTATATTTATTAAAACATCAGCTATATACATTATGATATTTTAACAATTCACATTATGAAATTTAAATCTTGGAATGTATCATCACCTTTTTGCAATTCGCATATTTATTATAAGTTTATATACATGATTAGGGAATGGATTTTTCTCCATCCTCTAGCAAAAAAAAAATTACACCACTTACTCACACCCAAATTGCCTTTCCCATATAAAAAATTACACTACTTACTCGGCTGCTGTCTTTGACTTATTTTCTTTGAGAGACCTATGTCTCTTTCTATTTCAGCTCACCCATTTACCGATTATTATAAGCAAATTCTACTTGAACCAACACAAAATTCCATTATCCTCTCCTCTCTCATAAAAAATATCTCAATATATTTAAAAGGTGTTTGTTCACCACTATATTTGCTCTCTCTTTCTATTTGAGCTCACCTATTTACCAATTATTATACCCAAATTCTACTTGAAGCAACACAAAATTCCATTATCCCCTCTTCTCTCTTACAAAAGATCTCAATATATTTATAAGGTGTTTGTTCACCACTACATCTCTCCAACCTGTGTGGATGATACCCAACAAAGAATTACAAGCTTCGTCCTCCAAAAAAAAAGGCCCAATTTGCAATTCACATATTTATTACAAGTTTATGCATGATTACGATTTTCTAAAAGTTTTGAATGGATTTTTCTCGATCTAGTAAATTGTTTCGCAAGGTGTAGCTATAGTTGGAGACCCTAGAGAGACTTATGTCTCCACGATTTCAATTGTACTTAGTAGGAAAGAAATCGGCTTTATCATATTTGAATAACGACTAGCAAAGGTATTGCGATGGATTCAGGGCTAGGGGGTTCCATGATTCCACGAGAATGGACTTGCAAATAAAGGAAGCAGAAAATAAATGGCTTAAAATTCCATTAACTAAAACTTCAAAGCATTTAGAAATTGACCATAAGCTCCAAGCCAAGTCTCCTTTCCAATATAAAAAATTACACACTTACTCAGTGGCTCTCATTGACTTATTTTCCTTCCGAGACCTCTCTCTCTTTCTACACTCTCAATGCCATGCAATCAAGCTTTCGAAATATGTTATTTTTCTTGGTGACCTTTCACTTGCAATTGGACAAAAACTATTTCAGCTCACCTATTTACCAATTATTATAAGCAAATTCTACTTGAACCAACACAAAATCCCATTATCCTCTCTTCTCTCTTACAAAAGATCTCAATATATTTATAAGGATTTTGTTCACCGCTACCTTTTCTCCTCGGTGTGTGGATGATACACGACAAAGAATTATAATCTGGTCTCAAGCTTCGTCCTCCGAAAAAAGGCCCAATTTGTCCAAAGAAAAAAATTAACATGTTTGTTGTATCCCTAGTTTCTTAAAAGCAATGAAATGTGGAATTGTTGAAAATATATCAACAACTATTACCTCGTTGAGTTCTAGCCTGCTTCTAGCAATTCCACTAAGTCCATGTTGATCTTTCCATGGTGCTTTCAATACTAATAGTGGTGTATACAATCCAATATTCGACCATTTTCCCTTTGCAAGCTAGCAAATTCTATAACTCTTTTCCCACTTCTTCATTCCATGGAAATACTTGGCCAACACTAGCACTCTTACACTAATGCAGACGTCTTGTCCATCCCAAAACATCCACTCAAGCCACCGTTGTGCAACTCTCAAATGAGGTTTTCTCTCACTAGCCTTCTTCGAATGCATAAAATTGTTCATTCTAAGCAAGAACCCTTCTGGGATACGTTAATCCAAGAATGGGATCCAATGACAAATCCATGTTTCTTCTCCAACTTTCACAGCTTCAACAACACCTACAACAATTTCATACAAATTATCTATTTCTTCCACCCCTACCACCTCTAGTGTCATAGTACTCAATGATGATGTCTTATTGGATTTCCCAATATATGCTTCATCATTAATGACTAGCATTGTAAGAAAATCCATTCAATGTATCATTGATTTAGCTTTGCTTCATTATTTACATGTTATAGTCCGTGATGATAAACATAAATGACAAATTCTTTTTGTAGCAGGTAATGCCTCCACTTCTTCAACCCTTCAATGATGGCATAAAATCCTAGTCCTAAATTCAATATATGTTCTTTGCATCATTCAACTTCACACGAAATAATGTAATCTCCTTACCATAATGGTCAAGAAAAACTCCTATTGCTCTTCTAGTTTCCACTAACATCAAAATCCACTTGGAAGAGTTCTTCAAAGTTTGTCAAAGCCAACACCAACCTTTTAATGACCTCTCCTTCACCAGTTTAAAATGATTATAGCTTTTTATGTTCCATTAGAAATGTCATGGATGATGGTAATGGAAAAAATGTTTCCACTAAAATATACAATAAACCTCTAATAGAAGCACACTAAACCATGATATAGTTTTACCTCAAATATACGTAGATTGGAAGTGGTCGTTGCACAATGGCTCTTACTTTCTTTGAATCCATATTTAACCCATCTTGTGACATCAGAAATACCCAAGAAGACCAAACGTTTCTTCATGAAAGAACATTCCTAGATAAATTTATAAGTAGTTGATGAGCAGCAACACTGAGAATCTATTTGCCCGTATTCATGAGAAAAAACGTTATTAAGGAGACATCAAAACCAATTCTTGATGGATCTTCGTGTTAATTTTCACGAATAGCCTTTCTCTAGCTGGTATGCAAATAAGTTAGTGTTTAATGTGTATAGTTCATTTACCTTTCGTACCTTCCTTGTTTGATGATGTTTTTTTGTTCTAGATTCCTTCTGGCACACACCTATATGAGCACGAAACAAAGCGACCCATCAGTCACTCCAAAGGGTGCCAATATGAGATCGGTATCAGGCATTTAACTCGCATGTCAAGCAATTCAATGTACACTAGTATGAGCTTGGGAGTATGAATTGAACCCACCCTCCAAAAGTGTGCCAACAATTAAAGAAAATCCTAGAACATTCGTGGCAGCTCATCCTAAAGAAACATATCTTAATGAAATTGAGCGGGCTAAAACCACACCTTATTATGTTTCAATTAAAAGCTTTAGGTGGTGTACAACTTTTTGTGTAAAGGAAGGAAGAGGATAGTAGCTAGAAAAAAAGCAATTTGCTCCCTTCACATAAAGCAACAATTTTCTTTTGTAATATCCCGAATTTTGGACCTAACACTTATAGGCATCTGTCTATTGCTTATGATGATTATCTTGATGTTTTATTTTATATTGGGTCAAAGACCCCGCTGCATATGAACATGATGATTTGTTTTAGATATTGGATGTAAGCTAATTATTGATGATATATGTATATGCTTGTTTTGTTGGGCGTGGACCTTGAAGCACATGATTGATGAGATGTTTTGTGTTGAGCGAGGAGCTCCAGAACACTTGAGTGATTGATGAATGGTGTTGAGCCAGAAGATGTGGAGCACGTGAGTACATACCTTTGTGTTGAGCGAGAAGCTCTGGAACACATGAAAAGATAATTGGATGTGTTTGGCATAAGCCCTGGAGCCTTCCATGTTGATGTTGAGCCACTAGTAGAAAATGAGAAATTAATGACTAAAAAAATGACTAAAATCAGGCTATAAACGACTATTTTTGAATCGGTGACTAATAGTAGCAAATTACCACTATCTTATAGCTAGTCGTATTTCACTAGTCATTAATAGCTTCACTTAGTAGTCACTGATTTAGTCATTGATTTGGTCATTGATAGACAATGATTTAGTCATTGATAGTCAATGATTTAGTCATTGATTTGGTCATTGATAGACAATGATTTAGTCATTGTTTTAGTCATTGATAGTTAATGATTTAGTCATTGATTTAGTCACGGATTTAGTCATTGATTTAGTCACCGAGTTAATCATTGATTTAGTCGCTAATTTAGTCACTGATTGCAACCATTAATGACCAAATATACGACTAAATAAACTACTAGAAGTTAAGATATTAATGACTAAGCTAAATACGACTAATATACGAGAAATTAGCTACTAATGGTTGTATATATGTGAATTTAGTCATTTTTGTAGTCACAAATTTATGATAGGGCACGGAGGAATCGAACCACCAACCTCCTGCCCATAATTAGGCAGGCGCTCTACCATTGAGCTAGCACCCTTTGAGAAGTTGTTATTGCTTGACAATGATGATATTCAAACAAATTTATGATAGATATCAATATACAAACTACATAATTATTACTATTACAACTTACCAGTGACTAGTATTTATGAAAGTAGTCATTTACGCAGTGGAGAATTGTAAATAAGGAGTTGCTTTGGATGATTTCGCAAATCTCAACGTTTCGATCCCTACTATGGGAAGGGTAAAGAAGCTGTTGTGTCCCCATTACACCAATCACAGCAGGCACGCCTCGCTCCAAAAAAAACTGCACTTGGGCTTCTTGTGAATCCCTTGGTGCAAATGACATGGTCAAAACATTTCTCTTCAAAAGTTATGCACCCCAACTTGCCACCTAAGCATGCCATAAGGATTTCAGATAAGGGAATATCCTCAAACTCCATAAATCATTGCAAAAACAAAATACAGGACTTATCACCAAACTTTGCCACCCGTGCATATATATAGTTGTCATTAATAATCTTAACCAGCTCAGGGAGGTATTCCACAATTAATATTCACCATTATCCTTTGTAAACTTGCTAGAGAAGCCAAGTGTGTTCACCTGCTATCTTGTCTCTCAAAGTCCATTTGATTTAGCTCGAAACTTGAGGTAGACTTGATTTATGTTCATAACTCACCTATTGACATAATTATGTCTACAAGATTTAATATTTGTATTTTCGTTTTTTATTGTAAGATATTTATTATTTAAAATGTCAAAAGCACAAGGAATAGGGAAACTACCTTAAAATGGGAAGTTGAAGAAAGTCCCAACCCTTGGAAAGATGCATATCCAATGTTGCTCATGGANTATCCAATGTTGCTCACGGATACAAATCATTTAATTGGATTCCAAGATGACCTTGAATGCCCAGAAATGTATTGGAGCCTAGATTTAAACCTAAAAATACCTATAGCANACCTTGAATGCCCAGAAATGTATTGGAGCCTAGATTTAAACCTAAAAATACCTACAGCACTGAGCTTATGGTCCTGCTTAAGCACAAAAGTTCTTTTCCAGCGATATCTAACTGGTAGCTGATGCACTCTTAGCTAATGCGTGGATAATGGGCAGTTTCTAACAGACAACTCATTTAACCAGAAGAAATTGTATAAAAACTTAAAATTGAAATATTATTTATAAAGTCTCGTACTGATTTATAAATGAGTGAAATAAACATGTTATGTAATGATGACACAATAGAGTAAGATACGTTTTCGATAAGCATCACATATAAACAAAAGACTAAGCAAACATTTTGCATAATATTTATATAACCATGTAATTCCCAAGGGGCACAGTTTAAATCCTAACAGAAAATTAGCGAACTCCCTCTTTCACTTAGTAAATTCCTTCAGAACTAAAAGAAAGGAGAAGTTCACAATCAATTTCAGGTGAAATTGGACATTTGATTCCCTCTTTTGTATGCTGTTCCACAAAGGGAAGGGAATGCCATCTCCTGAATTCAAGTAATCCCTTGTTTTTGTCTTGTGTTTTTTCCATCACTGCCAACAGCACCTTTGAAATCCAAATTGAAACCATTTCCATCCCATCCATCCATAAAGGTATCAACACATATATAATAAATGTAAAGATACAAAGGATGATGATATGAAGTGAAGAAGACTTCCGTACATAGGTCACAAGAAATACAACTACCCTCATAGACTTCACCCTAAATAATAGCTTTTGAATGTAAATAATAATAATTAGATTTAATATGTGCTGTCCCTTCAAGGATGGATTTGTCCTTGAAGCATGAGAGGAAACAAGACTTAAAGATTGTTGAAGCTCAAAACAGTATTGATGTATTGCAAAAGCATCAATCCATCCCAGGTCAATTTTTATTGGAAATTTTTGTCACAACAACTCAGACAAGAGGAAACTGGAACAAAAATGTAAATGCTGACAGTTGACTTTTTTTTATTGGAATCAAAGTTACCTACTCTTTGAGAATCAAATTCTTGGGGTCTCTGTCTCCCCTGTTTTACAATGCCAAAATCTGTGGTGGCCATCGCTGCTCTTCATGGACACAGTGACAGGCTCAACCTGGACTTCTGCAATCACTATGGCTAACGCCCATGTTCTGGCTACAGCCTCTCAGAGTAAATCAAAATCATTTCGAAAGAAAAAAGCCCTTTTTCATTCACGGGCAGATAATCTTATACCTCTAGAATGGAAGTCAAAGAGGGGAACAGTGTAACTGCCAGCGATCAGTCACTCAACAAATCATTTCTTGTTTCCCACATATCAATCTCCATGATTGTTAGATCGTCCTTTTTTTTCCTTGCATCATGGAAGCTGTCCAGTCACAAGGATGTGAAGGGACAACCAAAAATGGGACTGGATTGCATATAATCTTTACATCAGAAAATAAAACTCAGAATTGTAACATTTAGACTATAATGGTTGTCAATAGGTTCAACGTCCAGCTTTTGTCTTTGCATCAAGACAGTGGTGGGGAGTCCTTGAGGCTTGAACCAACCAAGATAAAAAAAGAATACTTTCCTATGCTGAAAAAGACTACCCATGCATTAGTATGGTGGGAGAGCTACATGTAGCCCTCAAAAACAGCAAAAGAAAGCCCCATTGGCTTCTTAGGAGGAGTTGAAAGCACTCCTGAAAAAACAGTTTCAACATCAAGATTCAAATGAAGATTTTGAAAAAGGTCACTGCATTGTTTGGCCAGTGAAGTCAGAAGAATCCAATCTCATAGGTGTTAGTGCAGAACTTGGGATTAAATACCAACAAACATCCAGAACATCATCCATTGCAATGGCTCTGCCAGACAATGTGAGACCAAATTTGGCATATAAGTTCATTTCATTGATGAAATGGATTGTGATGTAGTCCCATTAGATGTCTGCGACATAACCTTTGACATCACTTATTTGTGGGATCACATGGCCATATAACCTCAAATTACAGCATACATATAGATTGATTGAAGATGGAAATCCATTTCTAGTTAATGCTTGTATAGATGAGCCAAAAAAATTTGGTTTCATCCAATCAAGCCAAGATATCAATCAATGCAAGTAAAATATCTTTGTACATATTTTCTTTGTTTAATAATAATAAAAAATATGGTATTGTGAGGAGTTGATAAAAAATATAATTGTTTTGTGATGGCTTGGTATGCCAGAAAATATTTGCTAGAAATACTTGACCTGTTTGTCATTTGGATCCACTGCATGAAGCATTTCAGCCAGAACCTCCATTACTCCATGAGAAGCTTCCATCTCAGATAAACTACCGGCATAAAATATGATATTGAATTTAGAGCAGTAGCGAGAGGTAACATGTATGTAAAAATGAGAATCATTTAGTAAGAAGAAAATAATGCCTTATATCTGCAATTGCCAGCAAATCAATGAACGGTAGAATAAAACTACTTACACCACATATCATATAGCATAATAAAAGATAACATATTTTAAAACTTAAATTGTACTTGAGCGTTTACCTTAAACCTGACATTTCAGAGGCCATTGCTTCATCAAGCGTGGATGCAATATGGCTTGGCATCCCATACCCTAGTTGGGAGTGTCCTGTTATTCCACGTGTCAAAGGAGGAGTAAATATTGGAGCTGCATTTTTTAACCCGTTCTAGAAATTCAACTCCTGTATGCTGCACTGACGAAATAATTTTCATATTTCCGCAAAATATTATAAAACTACCTACGTATTGAGCATATATATCCTCAATAGGTATCAATGCTTCTGAGTTCCTCAGTTAGTTATCGATGACAGAAAAAATATCCAATATTATCACCAACACTAAGCTCAATTTGCCTTTCAAGGCACAAGGAAAACCATATCTAGCATTAGATGACAAGACAAGTATTCAAAACTCAAATTGATGTTCCCAATATTGATGACCAAAAACACTCATTAAACAAAATTTATTAAAGCATAAAGATCAGGTATTCAATTTGATCTTCCCGGTATTGGTGATTAAAAACACATGTCAAACAAAATTTATTAATCATAAATATCAATCCACACACTGAGTTTACTCCTAGCGGTTTAGTCTCCAATTGTCTCGATGGATGATGGCAATAAAAAAATCATATGATTTAACAGTTGCAATAGTGAATTCTGCACTACTAAGTTGCAGGAAATGCACCCTAGGGAGCCATACCGCATACAAAAATGTGCAGAAACGTGTTTGGTACAGTCCTGAAACAAGTGTGATACAGCCTGAAACACATTAGACGTTTTGGAAATGCATTTTGTACAGCGTAAAACGCATTTCAAGGCCATATCATGGATCCCTCCAGTATGTTTCCAAAATAGTTTAAGCAATTTTTGACTTAGTTTTTAACTGGGATTGACCAAAAATGTTGGTAATTACTGGTAATTTTAAATTCTTTTGATTAAATTTTTAATATTACCAATTGTTTTCAGGACATTTGAGAGTGGTTCCAACCTCATGAGAGTTCATATGGAGAAAGTAAAATTTCATATTCCATTCAGAATTCCGCAGAGTGAACAGTTTTTCAGGATTTTAGGATTGGCAAGATTGCAGCGTCTCCATTGGACTCTATCATGTAGGAGGGTATGGGATTGGGATTTAATCAAGAGCACCAAGTCCTCTATGTAGCTTGATGTTGGTGGTGCTGATTGTTGAAATCTTCTATAATGGTCTTAGCAAAAATGTACCCTTCACTCAAGCCAAAAACACTGATTTGGCATATTAAGCTTTTTCTACCATATTTTAAGACTTGGATTAGGCATTTTTATCAAATTGGATGGTGTTGACTGATGCCATTGGAGGATCGAGGTAGAGCTAAAGGGTTGGTGAGGAGTCAGAGGGTGATACTATTGATGAGGATCCCATTGTAAGCAATGATGGGACATTGCTGGTCATCTATGTTTGTCATTTAAATGTTCTTTGCTCATTTATTCATAATGCTTTCTTTCTAAGTATCAATATAATGTGCTACTTATAAATTAGCACATTGTGTGTACACACACATATATTGTGTTTCCCATCTAGTTTTGGGGGTCACATTTCCAGCTCATACCTGTTTCCCCATTTCCATAAGAAGGTTAATTATTCATATAAACGCTAGAGTACAACTAAACATTGCAGAAGGCCAGAGAAGAATTGCCCATCCAACTAAGGAGATCTTGACATTCCAATGCCATTCTGCATAATTCAGACTTTCAGGATCTTTACATAATATTTTCTTCCATCTATGAAAGGTGAAACAAAAACCGATAATTGCTGTGTTTTAACGTTAATAGGTTGAGGAACAGTCTGGCTACTTCCTAATCAAAAAGAAGTTGATACATGCTACTGCAGCCATGCTGTCGCCAACCCATGCCTCTGCAACCATGCTTATGTTGCTGTGCTCTTGCAGCTTTGCTTCGGTGGGGCACTATCAGTTGATCCATGCTTCTGCAACCCTTGCTGTCCTCCATTTTTCTGCCCTATACTCCCATCCCGGGGTTACAACTTACAAGTCCTCCTCTTGAAATTTTGCCAGTTCGTTAAGATAGTGTTTCTTGCACAAGACTTCCATGTTGTACTGAGGTCCTTCACATGCCAATTAACACCTTCATTAGCTAGGCGATCTACCAGTTTGTTGGTGGTTTTGCAGACATGAGAAGGAACAATGACAGGGATATCTTTCCTAATACAGGCAACCTCTTTTATAGTTATATTAAGCCTCCAATTTTGGGTTGATTCTTCAAAGTTGGTGCCATGGATGATTTTGGATAGAGCATTGAGCATTTGATAGTCTCCATCAACAACAAGCTTTTCCTAGATATTATCCTTGGCGATGAGAAGGCCCACTTCAAGGGCTTGAAGTTCAGCTGAATTGTTGGTGTCTTTCCCACGATAGTCAGCATAGATGTGCAAAATGAGGCTCCACAATAGACGTAGGGGGAATACCCTAAAAGTACTGCAAGTTTTCATGCTGATATAACCCTTGGTTACAGGCCCTTCCTCCACCCCAAATATTGTTTTGTTTCCTGTTGTACCAACCACGCCCAACATTGTTTTTCCATCTAATCAAATCCAATGACTCACCACTCCTAATTGGTGAAGTTGTCTCTAAAGGCTCCAATGATGCTCGAAGGTCCTAAGTTTCCTTTAAAGGTGCCATCAAAGTTAATCTTGATTAAAACATGAAAAAGAGAGAATCCAAGAAATAGGAGAAGAAACACCAAATGTGGCAGTGTTTTCCTTGGATGTTAGAGGAAACATGTGAACTCCCCAAGCTTGGACAATCATTTGCTCCCTTTTCAAAGCCTTCTTGTCCTCTAGAGTCTATTTTCCACTTTTGACAATGGTGGTTTCCCTGATATTTCCTTCATTAGTATTTCAGACCTCGCTTACCTCCTTTTGCTTTCTATTGAAAACAAGTTTGGTCCATAGAAGAAAACCCAGAAAAAGATTCCAGAGACTATTGATGACTAGGTTTTGGACGGTGTCACTGTGCCAGTTTTCTAGAGTGTTAATGACTTCTTGTCTATCCCTGTCAAAGGTTGTTGACCACTGAGCAGTGAGCAAGTATATGCTCTATGGTTTCCCCCTCACAAGTGCACATATGACATATTAAGGGGCCAACAAACCCATGTTTTCTGAACTTGCCACAAGTAAGAGCTATTTTTCTCCTCTGGCTGAGAACCAAAAGGAAAGTGGAAACTAGCAATCTTTGGCCATATGCCGTGATTCCAGACTAGGTACCAGGTTGTGTTGGCCTCTTGATTGTGATTTCCCATAGAGAGATGATATGCTTCTTTGAAAAACTAAAAAGTACTTCCTTCATGGGTCCATCTTACGACATCCAAGCCTTTTTTAAGGTGGATTTTCAGACGAGACAGGGCAGTCTAGAAAGTGGTTTTT
>LPNX011066724.1:17313-30888 GCA_001517045.1 Pseudotsuga menziesii | reverse complement strand
GGAGAGAAGAAGTAACTGATTTTGTCTTTGGGGTTTATCTAATCTTATCTTGGTTTTTATGTAGGGTTTATCTTATTAATTATAATTGGGGGTGACTTAGATTTTAATTTGATATTAGAACTATAAACTATATATATCACTCCAAATATGATAATTTTAAGATTGTGAGCCTCGCTCTCCTAAAGATGGACCCACATCTAGGGTTTGAAACGTCATTGAGACATTCCTCGCAAATGCAACCTCCTATAAATGTCAACAAAGTTGTTCATGGCTTCCATAAGCTTCTCTCTATCCTCCTTTAGTGATCCAATCAAATGATGTGGCTCACAAATAAGATCCTCCACCAATATTCCTTCTTCTAAAAGTTGACATATAAGACCATTTTTCTTGTGGCATGGATCCACAACATAAAACTCATTCTCGACATATAGGTCAGCTTTTGAATCTTCTGCAAAATAACCTCCATGATGTGAAGTGTAGGGTATATATGAAAGTTGCAATGATATGTGATCATTGCACAAATCAGAAAGTATAGCATACATTGGCATTTCATCTTCATCATTTTGCGAGAGAGTACAAAAATCTGAACTGTGTGCATCCCTTTGCATCAGATTTTTTTCCTTCGAATTTTCTACTTCACACACAGATGGTGGGGGCTTGTCTTCCACTTCATTAGGAAGTTCAACTGATGATTTCAGATCTGATATATGTTATTCTTTTGGATATGATCCAAAATATCCCTTATCATCATTGACAACATCACCCTCCTCTGCACTGATTTTGTGTTCACCAACAGATAAATTAGGAGTGAATTATTTTCCCTCACCATTGTTCGTCATTTTGCAGTCCTCATAGGAAAGTGAAATATTTTCAACCTCCCAGGAATCAGATGGTTGTAAGAAAACATGGTTTCTGCAAAAATCATAACCCTTAGCATACATTTTCTTCATCTTACCCTCGTTATGTAAATATACTATGGTGGCATGTTCCTCCACCAAATTTTCTGGTTCACACCCAAATGTGTGGCCTTGTCCTCTACTTCCTTATGTGGCTCCCGAGGTGACTGTAACTCTGATTCGTAATCTTGTTTTGGATATGATACAAAAGATGTCTCTCCACCCATACATGAGGCCACATCTTGAGTAGTGATTTGGAGATCAGCCACTAAGAAGCTTGAAGTGCATGCATTCATCTTCAACTTCTTCTCTTATTCACACACCTTGTGGTGATTTGCACTTCACCTCATGGATCTCTGTCTCTACTTGATTTATCTCCTTCTGGAAAGGAACTTGAGAATTCTTCATCTTGATGGTCTCTGAAAGTTAGGTTTGAAGAAAAACCAAACATTCTCTTACTTCTTGGACAAGCAGATGGCTTTGATGAATCTTCCTTTTTTGCTCCTCTTTTGGCTCCAGGTGGCAACCAACTAGTCCCCACTTTCTTGCACTCTTAATCAACCATGTGTGCAATCCTTTTCATGTTTTTCCTACAGTAGGGATATATGAATAAATTTTCTATATCAAGAGTGCAATACTCTTGAAAATAAAGGACCTTCCTAATTCCATCACTCAGTCCACAATAATATGCAAGGTACACAACTGATTCCTTCGACCTCCCTCTACAAGTGAACCCATCATGAATAGATATAGGGATCATGAATTCCTCATAGGATGGAACATAGAGGTAATCATTTTCATTACTCAGCAGACCTCCTTCAACATATGGGCCTTCTTCTTCTTCATACCTTCTGCAGTATTCTTCATACCTTCTGCAGTATTCTTCATACTTCTCATCGAAGTCTTCCTCAGAGTATGACATGACTTGAAATTTTTTCTTCTACTTGAGAGCTTATTTTCCACGGGATGGGCCAAGGATAGAGATATGATAACAGTGTAATGTCCCTTATCTGTAATCATATCAGAATATTATCTCTGAAGTAATTTTAACCAAAATTTTATATGGAATTTGCACTTAATCAGAAAGCTCTTGAGACTAGGAAAAATAAAGGGAAATGGTTGATACTTTTGCAAATAGGGAAGAGGGATGTGGAGAGAAATAAAGGATAATTTAGGAATGGTAAATTAAATTCCCTTACACATTTAAATCATGTACCATTTAGGTTTTGGAATCAGCTCTGTTGAAACCTACTCCCACACGTCTAGGTCACCTAACCATGCAATTAAGAAGACTTTTTCAAATCCAATAAACCAGGGGATTGGAAATGGTACAGAGGTTTGGTATGAATGGTAAAATGTATTAAATTTAATTTTCATACTATAAAGAACATATCTGGAGTGATCTAGGGTTGTTTGGGAATATTTGGGAAAAAATGGCAGTTTTGGCCCATGGAGACCCTGCGCAGAGAAGGCTGCCCAAAAAAGGTAAGGCCTCAACGAAATATTAGTATGAATATTGGGATGGATATTTAGGTCACTTAAAAACCTAAATAAACTTACAAAATTATATTTGGATGCATATATATCTCATAATTAATAAAACTGTAAGACTAGTTAAATTTTCCTAGTAAACTAGCAAGGGTGTACATTAATTCCTGAATTTCGTACTAGAATGAAATCAGAACTCCTAATGAAGTTTTATAGAGTTAAATATATCATCATTAATCATATAAAAACATTTAAAACTCCTTCTATGGCCATTATTTTACTTCCATTACATTATACAGTCAAATACCCCACTAGATGGGCAAAACAATCACTTATCATGAGCATTTAATCATGACAAGTCTACGGGACAAAATCTTATTGTCACATGCATAATAGAGTGAGTGGGATTCAGTTAAAAAAGTTGATATGAAATTTATGGGCTCCTACTTAGTTCAAGTCACCTGCAAAATATAGAAGGGGAAGAGAGATGAGAGGGGGAATGAGAAACTTGGGGCGCATCTCCCAAGAAACCGAGGAACAACACTCAACAATGAAGCCTTAGCTTCATCAAAATCAAAATAATAAACATCCAAAATTGATAAATGGAGCTCCAATTGTCTTTAAATAAACCTGAGTGACTTCTTGAGCAAGTTACCACTTGCTAAACCCTAACACTAGCCACAAATTCGCCCTCCTTGAGAAATTAGCATGTATGAGACAAGAAAGATGTTTCCCTGTTATCCACCTTCATTCAATTTGGAAATTGCGCCCTCCTTGGACCATATTTGTTTCTTTTCCCTATGACATATTTTTCTGCACAACTTGCTATTGTCACTGAACTCTAGAATGGAAAATGCGCCCTCCTTTGGCCCATAGTTGCCTCTTTTGTGTCTGACATATTTTTCTTTGCTTTTTTCTGTCCTATGACAGTTTCTATTTCCTTCTTGGCAAGTTGGGTTGCCCAAGTGGCCCTCCTGTTAATGGCAACTTATTTTCCACATAATTAATTGCATAATAATTAAAAATGACAAGTAATCAAACTTAGTATAAGCCTATTACATAATTATTTTAGCAAATTTCCCTAGGGTAATTAAATAATATCACTTAGAACCCCTAGGTTTTTATCATGGTCAATACTTTTTGTGGTAAAAATGTGGGGACAGAACAATAACAAAGTGCAAGGATATTTGTCCGCGCAACAAGCTCTCGAAAGGTGTGGGCTAGACAAGTTCTAGAACCTTGGTAGCATGGGAGCACTACCTAGGTTGCTCCAAATGCTAATTGATTATTGGGATCCTAATACGGAGGCCTTCAACCTTGATGGGAAGCCTATAAAAATTAAGGTTGATGACAATTATTTAATTACTAGATTGTCTCACTGAGGTTAGATAGTCAACCTTATAGCTCAGGGGCAGTGATGGGACGAATATTGAGGAGTACATCATGGCATATTGTAGTTCCGACAGACAAAAAGTGGGAACCCAAGTACCATTCAAGGCTATCCAGGTCCTAATATTGAAAATCATCCTATTATTTCTTGCTAGGATATCAGGGTTAGATGCAATTCATTAGGCTTTGAGACCTCTTATGTTTTATGTAGTAGCATATCTAAGACCCACTATATATGATTGGAGTACATCCCTGTTGACAAACATGAAACACTAACTGACCAAATGCAAACTTGGGAGAAGAAATACAGGTTTTCTAGCATCTTATGTAGTTTCTTCTTTGAGAGGGTTCTAGACCTTGATCCGAGGGTAGTAGCCCCTCATCACAGTCTACGAGATCTATCCCATACACACTAGACTGATATTATGAGGCAGATAGGAGGTGGCAGAGTTACCTCTCCATATGAAGATGACTTTTTCCACTAGTGATGACGATAGGTGATTTCCATTGATGACTATCCATACGAGGAAATTGAATTTTGTGGGGATAGAGACATGCCATTACCACCAGGGTCCACCTTCTGAGATATTGGTAAGGATAATTTTGTATTTTTTGTTTAAAAAAAGAATTTTTTTTTATGGGCGGCATCATATATTAACATTAAATTATTTTTCATAGACATTGGTCCATGACATCTAGAGGGATACTGATGACACCGATGCAAATTCCTAGGAGAGGAGCTAGCTAGAAGAAATGCCAAGTGGAATTTGTAGAATGTATAAGGAAACCTAGTCATATTGACCCATAGGATTTCGATGGTACAAATTGAATATCTGCTTGAGGCCATGCAGAAGCATGTAGTAGGGGTACCTCGTGCATGGGTGAGGTTCTTTTAGTGTCTAGCAAACACCATAGTATGTTATCATGAGACACATTCAGGACCTTAGGCTTAGATTCCATGGTTATATTATGTACCATCTATGTGTATTTTGAGGGCTACCATCCCAATTTTGTACTATGATACCACATTTTGAACTCTTATGGAAATGGAAAAAATTATGGCTACCAGTTTTTATTAATATTTCTATATGTATAAATGAATGACTCTTTTACTTATCTATGAGACAAATGCCAATATAAAACATAATTTGTATATGCATTAGATACTTGATTAGAAATTCTAGGTATGTGAATGTATGTAATAAAATCAAATGATGTTCCAAAAGTATTACCCGTAAGAATCATCTCACTAACTTAGTATCTCTAACATGATACCGGTTATTCCATTGGGAAATGACCAACTGCAAATATAGATAAACTTATAAGGATTGAATACCATTAAAAATGGCATCACGTAATAACTCAATGACAAGACTTTACTTAGCCACATTATTCAATGATAGCTTTAGACATATTCCTCCTAAAGACATAAGTTGACCCTCGGGTGAATAAACCACCCAAGTAGTAGAATTCAAGTTCGTGTATGACGGTTGGAACCATCCTCAAATACTAAGTACATCGAGGACTCTATTGATGTCTTCTAACCAAGAGGAACCATATAAGAAAACTAGGGACACCAAAAGAAAAAACCAAAATATTTACAAAAATATACAATAATGTACAAGGTACCAACCTAAGCTGAATGCTCAAACATAGTACTTTTTAAGATATAGCCCATTTTTGGGATCCTTCAGCACATTCCCTTCATAATCTTCTAACTCATAAGCTCCATTTTCTAAAACACGCCTCACAATTTAAGGACCATGCCACATCGGGTTAAACTTGCCTACCCCTAGCAATTATTTATCTTGGTCATATAAGAGAACCAAGTCACCCTCAACGTATTGTCAAGGAAAAATACACTTATTGTATTGAACCTTGACATAGTGTTTATTAGCCTCTATAGCCAAAACAACATCTCGACGTTGCTCATCAAGTTTCTCAAGGTGGACTATACATTGTTCTAACTCTGAAGTGTTAGGAAGGAGCTCGATGGCTAACTTATAACAAGGGTTTTCACATTCAATAGGAAGTATGGACTCCACTTTGTGAACTAATTGGAAAGGTGAAAAAATAGTGGAAGTCTTTACTATGGTTTTGTATTCCCACAAAGTAGGATATAACATAATGTGCTAGTTAGATTTGCTTTGTCTCTTTTGTAATATGGCCTTGAGATATTTATTAATGGCCTCCACTTATCCATTCTCCTAGGGATAATGAGACGATGAATGATCATGTTTGAACCCCAGTTTTAGGGATAATTTTTCTATCATTTTATTCTGAAAGTGACTATCATGATCCATGACAATCTCTTTCGAAATCCCAAATTGAACTATAATTTGATTGAATACGAAATGGGCTACAGTCTGACCATCGCCTTTAATAGTCAGCATGGCCTCTGCCCGCTTAGTGAAATAGTCGATGGCCACGATGATATGGTGGTGCCCCCCATCCAAATATGGGTTGAAATCCATGAAATCAACCCCCCATTTAGTGAAGGGACCGACGATGGTAACTTATAGATAAAATGGATTAGGACACAAGCACATATTGTGAGAGAACACCAGATAAGGGTGACATCTATTGACTGCATTAACACAATCCTTAAAGATGGACAACCAATAATAACCAACTCGCAATTTTTTTTTGAGTTATTGCAAGCCCAGATAAGTGACCATGAAAATTCCCACTGTGGTTATCATTCAGCACAGCCTCTGCTTCGCCATGGGTTAAACAACGATGTGGAATAGAATACACCCCGTGGCGATGCAAAATGTCATCGATGATGAGGTATTTTTTGACTTGATGACGTATACGTCGTCATTCCTCCCTAAAAAGATGCAGAAGGAACTTTAGAGTCCAAATATAAACAATAATTTATCCATACTAGGGTCCTCAGATGAGATAAGGAATACATGCTCATTGAAAAATGAATCCTCATAAACCATATCCTCATATTGTCTAGGAAAATCTGACATTAACTCTATGAATACTAAATACTTTTTGGGTTTCATAGATACAAATTGAGGTCAAACTCTTGTAAAACAACAATCCATGTATTATAGTTCCCCCAATAATATATATTTTCAAGACAAATTGAAATGGATTGATGTGTACCATGACAGTAGTCTTGTGAAGTAAAATATACTGACACGGCCTCTAGACTACATGAAAGGTCTCGAGGGCTAATTTTTCCACATGAGAGTATTTAAGTTCATAACGTATGATATTTTGACTAAAACAATAGATAATGTGCTCATGGAGCTCATCATCCTCTTGAACCAGGACCATACTAACCATCTCTTGAGACACAACGATATAAATAAAAAAATCTCTACTATAGTCCGAAGGATGGAGTAAAGGTGCCAATACCAAGGCTTTATTAAGGTCTTGAAAGGACTCTTGGGCTTTTTCATCCCATACAAATGGAGCATCCTTCTTCAAAAGACACATAAAAACCTTAGAGATGATGGCATAGTTCTCTATAAAACGACGTAGAAAATTGGATTTTTCCTTGAAGACTATAAAGTTGACTAATTGAGCACAGGAGAGGCAACTGAAGTATTTGACTCAACCTTTAAAGGTTTGAACATAATTCCCTCCTTTGAAATGATAAATCCCAATACATGACCTAATATAATGCAAAAGATGCATTTTTTAGGGTTTAATCGAATCTTAAAACTTTTGTATCTTTTGAACATAAGACGGAGGTGGGATAGATGATCCACTCTCTTATGAGAGTGAACAACAAGGTCATCCAAATAATCCTCTACTATACATTTGAGATCATGGAATGCAAAGGTCATAGCCTGGTAAAACGTTGCTTCGATGTTTTTATTGCTGAAGGGAGTTTTTTGGTATGCAAAGGCTCCCAAAGGATAGATGAATGCTATCTTATGTTGATCATTAGGTTTAATTTGAATCTGATTATAACAAAAAAATCATCCATAAACGAGAAAATTTTGCTTCCCGCACATTCTCAATATCATCAATAAAGGGTGTGGGAAAGTTATATTTCAGAAATGCCTTATTCAGATCTCAAAAATTTGTGCACACTTGGATGGTTCCTTTATTTTTATCCATGGGAATGGGGTTGGATACCCACTTATTCAAAAGAACCAGGTAGATGAAGCCAACCGTAAGAAGCTTCTCCACCTCTGCTTTAATGGTAGGTGTCTTTCGGTTATTCATCGCTCTTAGGTGTTGTTGAACAGGATTAACATTCGATTAAGTATTAATTTCGTGATCGACAATGCTTGGGTTTATTCCTATCATATCCTCATAGGACTAAACAAAAACATCTCAGAATTCTTTGAACAAATTAGTGTAAATACGAGTTTCTTGAAGTGAGCAATGTGCACCGATATAAACATTTTCCACTTTTCAAGAGTTTGAGGAGTGTTGATTGGAATGGTAGGATAAATGTTCACCATGTTCCATTCATCATATATGCAATGCTTATCTAATGGGACCACGGGGTGACCAACTTTCTCACCTAAGGTCGACCGAAACTCATTGTGCTAGATCCTTTCAAGATCTGGGAGGAAACAAGACCTGTGATGTAGGTCCTCCCAAGGATCTTTGGTACCATTCAAGGCCTCCACAATAACTTCATACAAAGGAAAATTATCATCAAGAAAATCATGTGAGCATGATTATTTAACCACCCAAGCAATAGGGAGCATGAGATCTTCCTCCTCCATCTGCGAAGAGGAAAGATCGGGGTCTACAATGACTTCTTATAAAGATTAATAAGTGAACTCTACTACAGAAAACAACATGGCCATTTCGATGTGTGGTTTCCCTTCACATGATTAATTCAAGGAAGGGAGAGTCCAAGGATCATTAAAATATGAGGTACAAAAAGAAACCAAACTCAACGATGATGAAGCACCATTGAAAATGGAATAAATCTATGAGATTGGTGCCAAAAAACTAAAATTTTCCATGAGAGAAGAATGCATATTGACACCAACATTATCAGTTTCCTTCTGAGAATTTTCAATTATAGGAATCATAAATCCCAACGATGCAGAGGAACTGGGGCCAATAAAAGATAACTAATAGATTGTCATGATTCGCCCTTGTGAGGAAAGGATACCACACGAAATACAGATAAGACAACCGTTTTCATAGCATAAATCCAATTCCTTCCCATCTAAATATTGTAGTCGAGGGGTGCATTAACCACCTCAACCTCAATGGACACTGATTCCCCCCCCAACTGTACATGAAGAGAGGGTATAATTCTATGTGGTCAAAATGAACCTCCATCGACTGCAGTCAAGATGGTCATGGACTGAGATAACTGAGTAAAGCTAAGGGCCTTCCAACTATATAGGGGAATCACTGAGAGCACCTTTGTCAACAATAGTATGTTTGACGGTCATTTTAAGAAATTTCACGTGGACTTGGAAAGGCACATACTAAGGTAAGTGAGGTTGAACATCAGTGGTGTCAAACTTAATAACACTAGGGACACTTATGTCAAGAGTCCCTAAGAAAGATATCAAGGAATTCCTATGTGTGGGACACGTATGGAGTACCTCTAAAGCTGATATGACAGACAACGTTTGGCCTAGATTATAAAAAATGGAGTAATTCTAGGCAGCTCTGGAATTAGGGTTATGGGTCGAACACTTAAGAACTCCTTTCGGGACATGAGGCATATATTCAGGCCTATCAATTTGCAAAGAGATCTCCAGAGGTGAAGGATCTTTCCCCATACTAGGTTATGAAGGAGTGTAGTCACGAAAGCGGGTGGAAACATTAAATTTATCCTGTACCATATTGACGCTTCCATGGAAACCATCATGAGCCAGAGGGTTTTGAATCCCACCAGACCTATTTTCGATGTTGGAAGCACTCGGATACATATCCTGATTATGCGGAAGAGGATTTGTTAATATAGATGGGATTTGTGCTATAAGCTTTGAGGCCTCATCCATTCTAGAGCACAACTGAGTAAGGCGATCCTATGAGCAAAGCTTAAAAGGAAACTTCACCTTCCATTTTTGTTTCTTGTCCCCACCAGCATTATTATCATTCTTGTCATTATTTGGATTCACTTTCTTATTATTATGCCCACCCTTATGATTATTCTTTCCATTTTTATTATTCCCTCTAGGTTGTTGGTTACCTTTTGGGTTAGTTGATTACACATAATGTACCTCCGACAATTATGTGGGAGAGGACAAAGTCTTAGGTTGTCCTGTTGTATACTGACTAATGGAAAAATTCTGCATCTAATTCGTCACTTGATATACAACCTTAACACTTACGGTTCCTACAATGCCATCAGCATGAGGCCCTGGATTTTGCTTGGGTTCATGGTTGGATCATGGAGCATTAGGAATAATTTTGTAAATAATGTCAGATTGAGCGTAGATCAAATCTAACTATTAAGCTTTAAATATGGCATGTTCCTTAGTAGTTACTGTAGATGTTGAGACATCCTTCACAATATATGGAAAAATGGACTTAAGGAAACATTCCAATAGAAACTATGGTGGAATGTTAGATTTAATCAACCGCTTTCATCTATGCCACTCCTGAATATTATATGAAATGTGAGTGGCTTTATCTTGAAGGAATGTCGATTAAATTTTAGTGCCTACATTGTAACGGATCGACAACTAAAAGTGGTTGATAAAAACTAAGTCTAGGTCATCAAAGGTCTGATACATACCCCTAGGTAACTCGACACACCATTTTGTAGTAGGCCCCATGAGGGTATATTGAAACAGTCTTAAATGAATAGAAACAATGATGGTTCAAGGAATTCGATGAGCACCAAAGGTGAAATTTTGTAACATGATCACTTGGATTACCCTCAAACTTAGGGATGCCATAGGGAAGCTTGGTTGGGACTAGGGTCCATGCTTGATCATGAAACACTGGATCATTCGTTAATCATGATAGGTTTGGAAAACTCAAGGTAGCTAGAAATGGGAGGATTTGTTGTGACATATGGGACCATGCCCCCAGGAAAGACTAGTTCTATGGATAATTACATGTAGGCATCAAATTAGAGACCATAGGAAATGGTGGGTTCTGATAGAGACCATGACCTTGACTAGTAGGAAAATAACCCCCTTCAAACTGATTCATGTAAGGGTGCATAGGAATTTGCATGTTAGGAAACCCATGGGAAGAGAAATCAATATTACTAAAATATCCCATATGAAGGTGTACATTTCCCCCTGACAAGGGAGGAGGCATATACCCCCGTACCGATGCAGGAAATCCAGATGAGGGGGGGGGCATACTAAAAGATAAATTCCAAAGGAACAATCGAACTTAGAGGAGGATTCATTGTAAGAAAATAATTTGTGGGAACTGGTGTAGCACATGATGGGAAAATGGATGGGATATAAAAGGTAGAACCACAGCCTGCATGCCCACCCCCACCCATTAAAGGACTAACATTGGTATTAGGATTTGATGAAGGGGGAGTCCAACCCCCAACATAAGGAGAAGAAGGAGGGATATGACCACTCCCAAATTCATATGTAGTAAAGGGTGGTAGTATGTCCCTAATCCCAACACTAGGGTTGTTGTTGCAAATTGGTATGGAGGATGGGAGACTCGATGATGGATTAGGAATTCCAAGAGTAAAGGGATTATATGCTAATGGGATTGACTAAGAATCAATGCCTGATAATCCTAAAGAAAAGTCATACAAATGATCATATGACCAAGTAAAATCAAAATGATTCATTCTAATATGGTGAGATGAACTAGCATCTTGAGAACCCATGAACACAGGGGTATATGGGACCCATGAGGAAATGAAGGAGGGAATCACATGGAATCCCCTTACTAATGTTGACAAAGGGGTTGAAGGGATATTTGACATATCAGAAGAAGAGACCAGGGTAAGAAGTCTTTGAAGCTCTCAATGGGATATATAAGGACCATCTTTATCATCTCTACACTTCTTATGAAGAGGATGCAAAGGATCACTGGGTGTTAAACCTGCTAAAAGATAATAATTTTGGATAGACGAAACTTGATCCATGATTAATCCAAAAAAATTCGCAAAACAAAATTGATCCCTATGTTTAACTACTCGGCAATGAGCACACTTCCAGAAAAACTAATCCAAATATACACAAACATAGGAGATGGCTATGTCGCTTCCCGAACTATAGAAGGTACACCTCACCCAAGATAGGCCTAAGACTCCAATACTATTGATGGAGGTAATAGAATAAGTTATAAGGACCCTTAGACTTCATAGTGCAAGTATGTGTGTTGTTCGACCCCTATTTGACTCGGGACACCCACTAAATAACCCCTACAAATACCCTATGTGGATAGCTAGGATAAGAAACTAATGTCACCATGTATAACCAATGATACGAAGAATAGTCATAGTCCAAGTCCACTACATGGGCAGGGTAGCTAAGCTAGAAGCTCAAGAAGCACTTAGGTGCTTCAAGATCCCACATATACGAATAGACCTCAGATATAGCTCCGACACTAGGAGGGTATTTGAGGGCTATATTTGCAACCAACTTTCATGCTACCTCGTTCTTGATTCACATTTAAGAGGAGATTCCCGAGAACAACAATTATACCATGGATTTCACCCATCCTTGGACATACGCCTAATGTTAAGTTTTTTAGTCTTGGAAAATTTTACTCGCAAAATACTATTCCAAGACTCTAAGACCTACACTTGTTTGTGCACCCTAAAAAATAAAATATTTCTAATCAATTTTATAATTAAGCGTTAATTTTAATTGGATGTTTCTTACTCAAAGGAATATGGTCATGCAACTAGTGGTGTTTGTGACTCGACAAAATGAAAGAAGCATACATAAAAATATTTCTAAGTACTCGTCTTGTTTTTCAAATTCAATTGGTATGCTATTAACTGAAAATGAACATGTATGGTCTCTTTCACTTTCAATGAAAATGCAATCTTTCCAAATGATACCTAGACTAATGAAACTCCAAGCAGAAGTGAAAATGCTCAAGTAAACATGAAAAATGCAAGTATTTTTGTATTTTTAATATAATGGAATGAAAATGCAATAATGAACCATAAACCTCTGATATTTTGCAGCAAGTATAAGAATACCAACCAAGAAAGACACTCAGAAGTCATGACTCAAACAAACAAAAAAGAATACTAAAAAATGACAAGAAACCAATTTTCCTAGAACTAAGAAATAAGGGAGCTTCTAGTCACCATAAATGAAACCAACAAACAACCAAAGATCCAAGAACACTCAGCAACACTCGGAACCCACCCAACAAGCATTCCATTTAAGAAATAAGCTAACAACTGCGATGTATGTGATTGTCAGTTAAACAACATCATATGTATGCGGGTCAAACACAGTCATACGCCGTGTGTATGAAATCAGGACACACCTAGCCCACTTATGGGAAAAAAATGGAAAAAAAAATGAGATTGAAGCCAAACCACTCAAGAAAACAACATAATATTGACTGTGAAGCTACCGATGACATGGAAATTCAGGCAAACTGAGAGCAATAAAAGAGTAAAATCACCCAAAAAACTCCAAAAAGAATACCATCCCTAATATGGTTTCCTATTGTATTACGAAGAAAATCTTCATATGGATTGGGGTAGAACCACAACAAACAAAGTGACACCAGAAATCAACTCAATTCACAAATATGTTATATAAACATGAAATTCCAATAATAAAAGGATAAGACCCTTAACTCAACTGGATGTCTAAAGAAGATCAATGTTGATCTCTCAATATAATTCTCTTCACTTGCAAATTGTCCTCAACAACCAAGGAATACAAGCACATAAAAT
>LPNX011066715.1:0-18349 GCA_001517045.1 Pseudotsuga menziesii | reverse complement strand
CCCTTCAACTATTTTGAATGGAAAGCAGAGATGGAGATCTTGTTGAGAGCGAAAGGCCTCTACAAGGTGACTATGGCTACAGAAGCAGAGCCCAATGCTACTGTAGAGAAGATCAAATGGCACAATCGGAGAGACGAGGCCTATGGCCTCCTATGTCTCAGTATTTCCCGAGACCTCCTTTTCCATCTCGATGGATTAACTTCACCGGATCAAGTATGGGAGAATATTTTTGATCTTTTTGGAAAGACAGATGAGATGAGAGGACATCAGATCGAAAATGAGCTGATTTCTATGAGTCCCAGTAGCTTTGAATCCCTACAGCTATATTTCTCCAAGTTCAAAGCACTAGTTTTGCAGCTGAAGCAGTGTGGTATCAAAAAGAAATATGACCAGCTCGTATTGGCCATCCTCTCGAAGCTAGGACCTGACTACTCAGTCTTTGTTTCGACCTTCTATGCCACAAAACTCACAGCTCGAACCTAGCAGATGCCTAGCCTTGCAAATTTCATGGAATCTCTCACACAAGAACACGACAAGCTGGTGATGATGGGCACCATCAAACCATCCAAAGATCAAGCGTTGATTGCTGGAGATTCAAGGGGGGATTCAAAAAGCAAAAAGAAAGCTAAAAAGCCACTTGAGCAAAGAAGAGACAAGAAGCAGTCTCTAGAGGATCAACAAGGTCCCAATAAAAATACCCAGAAGAAGAAAAACAAAGGTGAAATGAACAAATGCTCATACTGTTTGAAGGGAAATCACACTGAAAGCTCTTGTATGAAAAAGCAGATTGATATGCTGACCAATCTCCTGGAGAAGAATGGCATCTCCCTTTTAGAAAGCTCAAAGAAGAGAGAAGGAGGATCAAGTTCAGATGACAGAGAGAGAGTTCATGCTCTAGTTGCTGGCACATCAAGCTCACCCAGTTTTATCATAGATTCTGGAGCTTCAAGACACATGGTTTTGACTAAGGAGGCCTTCTCCTCACTGGATATGTCGAAAGGACCATCTATTGTACTGCGAGATGACTCTCTCACTGAAAGTAAAGGAAAAGGAAGGATAGATCTTGATCATGGTAAGTTCAGCAATGTGCTATATGTCCCTGGTCTCGCCTCCAACCTCCTGTCAGTGTACCAGATGACCCACACTGGGTCTCCTAAGAAGGTCATATTCTCCCCTGATGAAGTTGACATCACAGAGATTTCAACTGGTAGAGTCATTGCAAAAGGAGTAGCGAATCATGCTCAAAAGGTATACATGTTTTCACACTTCCTACCTTACTCAAACCCCTCTGCTCTTCTCATTCATGCTAATGAATCCAGCAAGCTGTGGCATGAAATATTTGGCCATCTAAATTACAAGTATCTGTCTGATCTTAGTGAGAAAGTAATGGTCATAGGGCTGCCCAAGATAAAATTTTCCAAAGGAGTCTGCCAAGGCTATATCCTAGGAAAACACCCAGAGCATAAGTTTGAGAAAGCTAGTCATGAGAGAACCTCTGTAACCCTCGAGCTGATTCACAGTGATGTTGCTGGCCCATTCCCTCATATGTCCATGATTCAGGCCAAATATGCATTGACCTTTATTGATGATTTTTCCAGGTATTGTTGGGTTCACTTCATGAAACACAAATCTGAAGTTTTGGCTTATTCAAAGTCTTTAAGGCTTTGGTTGAAAACCAGTGTCGAAGGAAACTCAAGGTCCTCAGATTTGACAATGGTGGTGAGTATGTCAAGTATGAGTTTATTAACTATTGTGCAGATGTAGGTATTCAGATGCAGCATTCTATCCCCTACACACCACAGCAAAATGGTGTTGCTGAGAGGAAGAACAGATCACTGAAGGAGATGGCAACATGCATGATGGAGGCCAAAAATTTGCCACCAAAGTAATAGGCCAAAGCTATCAACTGTGTAGCCTATATTCAGAATAGGGTGCCTCACAAACATCTTGATGGCATGACCCCCTTCGAATCATGGAGTGGGCACAAGCCAGATGTGACCCATTTCAGGATTTTTGGCTCAAAGGCATGGGCTATAATCCCGACAGAGAAGAGGAAGGCTTTGTAGCCCCAAATCCAAGAGTGTCTTTTTGTTGGATACTCTGAAGATTCAAAAGGGTACAATTTGATAAATTTGAGCACAAACAAAGCCTTCATTGAAAGGTGTGTTCAGTTTGAAGAAGAACCCCTTGCAGAAGTGGAAATTGGTGAAGCCTCTTCACCACCTGAACCTCAAGAAGTAAGTAAAGAGTTTGTTGAACATGTTGATTCTGATTTTTCTGATGGAGATGAGTTTATTGCAGACCCAAACAGCCCCACAAGGCCTAAATGGGCAGCCAAGACACTACATGCAGCAGGTGAGCTAGCTGGGGATCCCAATGACCCAAGGAGGACTAGATCTCAATTTGAGAGTGGTCTGTGCATGAAGGATCCTATGTTTACTGAAAAATGCTATTTGATGGTGGATTCTGATCCTCAAACATATGAAGAAGCAGTATGAGATCCAATATGGCAAGCTTCCATGAAGGAGGAGTTCAGCTCACTCCAGAAGAGCAACACATGGGAGCTAGTGGATCTTCCTCCAGGGAGAAAACTAGTACAGTGTAAGTGGGTATATAAGAAAAAATTTGCTGCTAATGGTTCACCACTGAAGTACAGGGCTAGATTGGTAGCTAAAGGATACTCACAGGTTCATGGCATCGATTACAATGAGACCTTTTCCCCAGTGGCAAACATGGATTCCATCAGGCTAGCTCTAGCCATTGCAGCCTCAAGGCAATGGGAGGTACATCACATGGATGTAAAATGTGCCTTTATGAATGGATATCTCACTAAGGAGATATATATGCAGCAGCCTCAAGGTTTTTCTACTAACCCTTCTCTTGTGTGCAGGTTGAGAAAGTCATTGTATGGGCTAAAGCAAGCCCCCAGGGCTTGGTATGCCAAGATAGATAGCTTCTTGCTATCTCTGAATTTTGTTCAGTGCAAATCAGATCCAAATGTCTATTTGAATTCTGTTAATGGTTCATTAATGATCATTGTGTTATATGTTGATGACCTCCTCATTACAGGAAGCTCACAGGCTGAGATTGCTTCCTTAAAAGGAGCTATGAACCAAGCCTTCTCCATGACAGATTTGGGACTCTTAAGTCAATTTCTGGGGTTTGAGATTGCTCAAACCAAAGCTGGAATAAAGGTGCACCAGTCCAAGTATGCCTTGGATTTTTTGATCAAATTCAGAATGCAAGACTGCAAAGCAAGCAAAACTCCTTTCCTTTCAGGAGTGAAGCTAGAGGAAGATGATTCTCCACCGATGGTAAACAATACATTGTATAGACAATTAATTGGATGTTTATTGTATTTGACACATACTCGACCTGATATTTTTTATGCAGTAAGTGTGGCTTCTAGATTCATGGATCAGCCTCATGAGATCCATTGGAAAGCAGCCAAAAGGATCCTTAACTTTGTTCAGGGAACAAGGACACATGGGATCTTCTATAAGGCAAAATCTGATCTTGATTTGATTGGATTTACTGACAGTGATTGGGCAGGTGATAGCACAGATAGAAAGTCCACTTCAGGATATGTGTTCATGCTTGCAGAAGGGCCAATCAGCTGGTCAAGCAAGAAACAGAGTGCCATTGCACCCTCATCTACAGAAGCTGAGTACAGAGGAGTTGTTAATGCAACAACTCAGTGTTTATGGTTGCAGGGTTTACTTGGAGAGTGTGGTTTCGAACCTGAGTACTCAAATACCATCTACTGTGATAACCAGAGTACCATTCGAATCTGCAAAGATCCAGTTTAGAAACAGAGAACCAGACACATTGATATTCACATGCACTACATCAGAGAGCTTGTGCATGATGGCACCATTCACCTACTCTTCTGTTCATCTTCAGAACAAGTAGCTGATATCTTCACCAAAGCATTTTGTGACAAGACCTTCAGCAATCTCAAATCACTGCTGGGGATTGCTGATCATGTTGTAAAGGCATGATTGGATACAATATTCTACAATTTTGTTTTATAGTCCATGTTTAAGGGAGGATTTTCCCAAGTTGGTTTTGCCTCTTTCCTTGTTTCATATGGACTTGCAGTATGTAAAGGGTGACTAAGCCTTGTTGCTAGGCCCTATATTTTTTATTTATTACTCATAAATTCAGGCTTAGGGGGGGTATTAGAATAATCAACCCATATTTTACCCACTTATACATTAATTCATTTATTTTTGTCTTATTTGCCTAGTTCATGTGTCCCACCTTGTGCAAGTTGTTAATTGCCTATCCATAGAGGTCAAACTTGCCATATTTGACCCATGTAGCACTTGGGAAAGCCTTAGGAATCAAATTTGCTTTATTCCTGGCCTCCTAGATGCCCTTCTGTTTTTTCTGCTTTATTGCCTGCTTTTTCAGTGTTTTAAGGCACATAGGAAAGCAAGACTAGGTGAGGTGAACTAGTTTTTTGTCCTCTTCATCATCCACTCTTTTCTCCATGAAAAAGCATGTATGAGCTACCATTCCACTACTCTTTAGCTTTCCCATGCACCCTTGCCAATTCGTGAGCTCCATGACAGATTTGGGATCAACTTTTTACACCTATGGGGGATTTGCCTATTTTGGGTAAGCCTGCTTTATGCTAGTTTTGGATGCCTCCTTAAGCATTAGACCTATTGATGTATTCTATATATTCGGAAACCTATTTTATTACAGGGTTGGCTATTGTACACTCAGTTAATATAATTTTGTGTTACTGCTCCATATTCAGTCTCTCTTGTTAGCAATTTTGCATGATCAATTGATAATTGTTGTGGGTAAAATTAATCTATTGCTGGCCTGAATTTCTACAAGGACTCCATCTGTTTAAGGCTATTTCAATGCACCCTTACAGGTCCTGCCATGAAATGGTATATAGAGCTACCTAGGGGGGCATTCGCTTTGTTCGATCACCTAGCAATGACTTTTCTTAACCACTTCCAGCTACTTGTACGTTATGATGTTGGTACTAAACTCTTGTCGACATTTTGGCAGGATAAAGCCACACATATCTTGGATCATATCCAAGAGTGGCGTAGATGGAAGAGGTTAATTAAAGCCTTTATACCACTAGAATTCCTCCTCGAATGGTTCCTTAAGTCATTATTGTCATATATAGCGCAGGATGTTTCTACATCCGGAGTACAAAATGAGGAACAAGCGATTTTTAGGGTGCAGGAACTGGATTTGATTTATGCTCAGTCTGGTTTGTTATATGAGATCATTCCCAATGCTCCACGTTCTAGTTTAGACCCCAAAGATAAACCTAGACCACATTCCAATGGCATTGTGGGTTGTGCGAGTGCTAAACCTGCGAATTTGGTTTCTAAAAATGTTAGTCAATTTTCAATCAACCAATCTGCTTCAGGTCAAGCCATGGCTTCGTCTCAACCCGCCCAAACGGTGAGTGTACTTTCGATGCAATCATCGGACCAGAAGGGTAACCAGCAGCCTGGATGGATTAAGAATAAGGGTAAGAATAATCGTAAGGGTGGGAATAGGAATTAGAATGATAATAATGACAAGAACACCTGTAATACTGGGGGGGACAAGCAAGCTAAATGTAAGGATAAATTCCCTTACAAGTTGTGTAAGGACAATCACCTCACTTACTTGTGCCCTCGTATCGATGAAACCTTGAGGTTCTTGGCATAGGGCCCAGCTATGCTAACTAACCCTTTACCTCACAATAAAAATATGAACTCGAGGACCCATGATCAGTCTAGTGGTGATCAAGATCCACTGGAGGGTAGTGTTCATCGTTGCATTACCATAGTACGTGCTGCGAAAGTTGTGACCCGTGCGAAAGATTATGGTTCATCATAACCCAGCCTAGGAAAGAAACCTGATCCACCAGGGACTCCTTTGCGTATTGAGAAACCTGTGGATAAACCTGAAGTTGCACCTCACATTCCTAAGGGAGTCCTTAAGGGTTCAGGGCACAATCCTAATGCCCGAGCCGCCCAGAACTATTCAGTTGTTGAGGATTTGGGCCACACTCCTAGTGCGATGTCTACATTGGAAGTGCTTCAGAGTTGTCCTTCGCAAAGGAAGGCTTTGCTTTCTGCCCTTGGTGTGAATGATGATGATTCTTCCTCCATGATTAAATTTGAAACCGCGGGACTTCATCCTTGCTTGCCTTAATATGTGTCTCTTTTGATTCACGTAGAATGTCTTAACGTGACCGTCAAGCGCACTGTGATTGATGAAGGCGCTACCACTTCTATGATGTCTTTATCATGTTGGAAGGGTTTAGGTTCCCCTGACCTGTATAAATCAGTGACCATGTTGACTGCATTCAATGGGAAATCGTTTAGGCCGCACGGGATCCTTCCTTCCCTTAAGGTTCGTTTGGGAGGGAAGACCATTGCGATAGAGGTCGAGGTGGTTGATGTGACCCTTGACTACAATCTCTTGCTGGTAGGAATTGGATGTATAGTATGCAAGCCGTAGCTTCTTCCCTATTTCGTGTTGTATGATTTCCATTTAACGGGAAGATAGCCACAATTGATCAAACTTCATTCAAGAATCCATCTATTACCGCATCTTCGGGAGCTTTGATCCTGATCGTTGAACACTCTCAGCTAGCAACTGGGAGTGTGGGTGTAGGCATGTATCCATTAGAGAGAATTTGAGGTCAAAAATGGGCCTCAAAAGGACCAACATGTACTATAAAAATCAACCAATTATATTCTAGTAGATGACATCATCCCCCATGGTTGAGGTGGCATTGCATGAGTTAAGAATGTTTATTTGTCACATTTTCTATGGTGGATGAAAATCCATAGTTAACCAAGGTAGTGGTACAAGTACTTTTAAGTCATAAAGTGAAGTACTCACAATAAAAGTCATTTCACACTTTCTCATAAAATAATACTATTGTTATTTTCAAGTAAAGTACTCACAATTCACTTTCTCATAAAATAATATTATTGTCATTTTCAAGTAAAGTACTCATAATTCATAAAAATGTATTTTCACATTTTTTTATAAAATAATATATTGTATTTTTCATGTTTTTTAATTTTAAATTATATATTCACTCAATTGTATTTAATATCATAATGTCAAACTAATATATATATATATATATATAATCTTGTACTTTTAAAATAAATTAAATTCATAAATGATATTTATATGAAAAAAAATATGTTAGTTATGCATATAAATTAAATTCATTTTTGTTTAATTTTATTTACAAGTTCAAGAGAAATAAATGTTAGAGGACAATAAATTTTTGGGAATTTACAATGAATCTTAGTCACATCATTCTAGAGTTATTTTATTAATTTTATTTATAGTCAATTTAGAAAAGTAACTCAACCATGGTTATTTATATTGTGCATAAAAAATAGTGTAAGAGGTGAGTTGTCATATATACCTACCCTATAAAAACCCTAACTCATAATATTTTAATATATCTTATATTTTTGTAGTGCATCTCTTAGAAGGCCCATTTTTGACCTCAAATTCTCTCTAATGCATCCCTCATGGGGAGTTTTAGTTGTCCTTCACCAATCCTTATGATAGGGTCTAGTTCCAGTGAGGCTTCGACGTCTATGAGATCGGTGTCTTTTTGCACAAGTCATATGGAAGATCCTTGGATTATTCCTACACCAAGTACTCCAAGTGAGCCCATCGTGGCAGACGTGTCATTTCCTGCAACTATGGTAGCTTATCAAGCTAATCTTGAGTGTGTTGCAGAGCCCAGTCCATCCTCTTCGTGGATGGAGGAGGAGGATCCTTATGTACTTCCGGCGTGGGTAGTGCAGTCTTCTCATGCGCACGACTACCTTGATAGTGTTTTCCCTTCAGATGAAGCAATTATTGAGGCCATGTCGGGAGTTGAGCCACCATGGGAGGAACTCCATCATAGATCTTACTTTCTTCCTGAGCTTGACCGCTTGGAGCGTGAGGACTTTAGGGCAGTTCTTAGTGAGAGAGTTGGTAGTCCTATGGTTCCATTAAGCTCTCCTAATCTGATGGCTGATGGAAACATGGAAAACATGTCTTCAACGATTCCTATCAATATCTCTCGCGATCCTGGCAGGATAGAGAATGTCTATATTGGGGCAGAATGTTCCCATGCTGAGATTCAAGAATACCCCGAGCTGTTTAAAGAATTATGTGATATCTTTTCTTGGTCTTACGATGAAATGCTAGGTATCGACCCTCGTATTGTCAAACACGAGATTAATACTTATCCCAACGCTAAGCCTGTTCGGAAATGCTTGTGTGCAGTGAATCCTAGGAAAGAATCCTCGATTAAGGTAGAGATAGAGAAACTGTTAAAAGCCAGTTTTATCTATCCCTTTCCCTTGATGAAGTGGGTTTCTAACCCCGTTCCGGTGGATAAGAAGCAGGGAGCAATCTTCATATGTACTGATTTCCATGATTTGAATCGTGCCTATCCTAGGGACAATTTCCCCACACCATTTATTAATCATATTTTGGATGAGTGTGCGGGGAGCGAGGTCTTTTCCTTCATGGATGGCTTTTCTGGATATAATCAGATACAAATTAAACCTGAGAACCAACATAACACTGCATTTATTTTTCCTTGGGGAACTTTTTCATATCGAAAAATTCCTTTTGTCCTTAAGAACATTGGAGCTACTTTTCAGCGGGCAAAGACCTTAATCTTCCACGATCTCAAGTCAATTATCAAGGTATTTTTGGATGACCTTGCTGCTCATTGTCGTATGAGAATGCATCATTCCTATCACTTGAGATTGGTATTCAAAATATGGCGCCATTATTTGGTTAGGTTAAATCCTCACAAGTGCATCTTTTGTGTGAAGTCAGGTTTCTTGTTAGGATTCAAGAGGTTATAAGAGTTGACCCTTTGAAGGTTGAGGCAATACTTCAGTTGTCTCCCCTGAAAAATATTCGTCATCTTCAATGTTTGCAAGGCATGGAAAACTTCTTACGAAGATTTGTGGTCAATTTTTCCAATTTGACTAGAGGCCTCATGCATCTTTTGAAGAAGGACACCACCTTTTGTTCAGATGAGCGAGCCCAGGAGTCCTTTGATGCGCTCAAGCAAGCCCTAGCATTGGCCCCAGTGATTAGTCCCCCAGACTATAGCCGTGATTTTCTTCTTTATGTGGCCACGTCCATGGAGATGATTGGTATGGTTTTGGTTCAAGAGGATGAGGAGCTCCAATAGCATGTCATATACTATCTGAGCCGAAACCTTATTGATGCAGAGATTCGTTATTCTCATGGTGAGAAGCTTGCTTTAGCCACTATACATGCGGTTCACCGGTTGAGACATTATATTCTCCTTCGCCAGACCTTGGTTGTAGCCCATGTCAATCCATTTGAATTCATCCTCACTCAAAGGATGATTGGGGGAAAATATAATAATTGGATTGTCATCCTGCAAGAGTTCGATCTCGATTTTGTTTTGGAAAAATCGAAAAAGTCGATAATTTTTGTAGAGCTTATATCAGATTTCCCAAGCGAGGCCGAGGAGTTGGTTTGTGAAGATACGTTTATCGATGAACACATCTTCTTAATCTCAACTTTAGACCCATGGTATGGGGATATCATTATGTATTTACAAACATTGAAGGTCCCTACTCACCTCTCATGAGATGAACGACGACGATTACGTCACGTGTCTAAGAATTACCTCATAGTGGATAATACTTTGTACTGCCGTGGGGTAGATTCCATTTTACGACATTGTTTAACTCATGAAGAGGTTGAGGTAGTGATGAATGATTGCCATGGAGGGGCATGCGGTGGTCATTTATCTGAGCTTTCTATAGCCCAAAAAATCTTAAGAGCGGGTTATTTCTGGCCGTCGATCTTTAAGAATTGTATAGATGTGGTCAAGAGGTGCTACCTTTGCCAGGTTTTTGCACACAATATGCACTCTAAACTTGCACCGTTACATCCCATCATCACCATCGGTTCCTTCACTAAGTGGGGGCTTGATTTTATCGATTGCATCCTAGCTTCAGTTGGGGGGCATCATCATATCATAGTGGTTGTTGATTACTTCACAAAATGTCCTGAGGCTATGCCTATAGTTAAATCTGATGGTGAGACAGCCATGCACTTCGTATTCAACCAGATTATTACTCGGTTTGGAATTCCAAAAGAGCTTGTCACTGACCATGGCTCGCACTTTCATAATCGTATGATGGAAGAGTTCGCATAAAAGTTAGGGTACAAACAAGAGCATTCCTCCTCTTACTACCCTCAAGTGAATGGACAGTTAGAAGCAGTGAATAAATCACTGAAATCCATTCTCCAACGAACCATCGCACAGAGCAATAATAATTGTCACATCATGTTATATCCTACTTTGTGGGTGTATAGAACCGTTGTTAAGACTGCCATGGGTTTTTCTCCATATCAACTTGTACATGGAGTGCAATCAATATTTCCAATTAAATGTGAGATTCCTTCTTTGAAGCTAGCCAAATAATCTTACCAGACACTTCACAATTGGAGGATCGTTTGGTCCACCTTGAGCAACTTGATGAGCAGCGGTGAGATGCCTTGGTGGCTCTAGAAGTAAATAAACATCGCATAAAGGTCCAGTATGATAAGTCTGTCCATCCAAGGAGGTTTAGTGAGGGAGACTTCGTCCTTTTGTGGGATCAACTGAAAGAACCCTTGGGGGATGGAAAGTTTAACCCCATGTGGCGTGGTCCTTACGTCGTCAAACGTGTGTTAGAGAAGGGCGCTTATGAGTTAGTGGATTATGAGGGAACGGCCTTGGCAGAGCCTAGAAATGGGCTCTATCTCAAGAGGTACTATGCATGATTTTCAACCAAGGCTAGTTATTGTATATTATTGTACAGTTTTGCATAGTTAGGTCTTTTTCTTATAGTGATCGGGTTTGTGATTAGTTTTTGTTTCTTTTGGTAGATTTCAATGGAATATTCCACCTACATAGGATTCACGGATGGTGCAAGCCGTCACACTCAACACTCAACCTCTACTGCTTGGGTGATTTATACTCCTATGGGTCAAGTACTTTCTTCAGGAGACGTATGTTTGCGGCCATCTTCAAACAATGTTGTTGAATATAGTGTTGTTATTGAGCTTCTACGGGATGCCATTTCACATGGTGTTCTCTCTCTTGAGGTACGTTTTGATTCGGAGTTAGTAGTGTCACAGCTTAATGGTTTGTACCATGTTAGAGATCCGACATTATTAAGGAAATTCTTATGTGTGAGATTATTAGACTGGAAATTTGACAATATAACATACATACATATTCCAAGAATTAATAATCAAATTGTTGACTCATATGCTAACTACGTGTTTGATTGGCATTTGTTTCATACACAATAAATTAATCACAAACACAAATTTTTACACATGTAAATAAATAAACCAATCACCATAAAACATCCAAAATGTGGTAATACATAGTGTCATGATACAAAATTGGGGCTCTCAAGCCACCAATATATAATACATGGTAATACAAAATGTATAACTCCCAGGTATCTAATCCTGTGGAGGAGGAAGGGGGTTGTGAGCATGGAAGGTCACTACGGCTCTAGCTAGCCATCGAAATAATCGCACCCATGCTCGTGGTACACCCACCACCTGGCGCTGCATAGCCTCAGGCAAGTCCTCAACTTGCGCCATAGGAACCCTATGAGTCAGCCTCACAAAGTTGGTATGAATGCTCTTGAGCGTCCGCTCCACATCCACATCTGTGATATCATCTCCTCTTCCCCTCCGTCTATGACGAGGGAAGCCTTCAGGCCGTCGTGGTCCCACATCTGCATGCAAATGGTAGATTTCACTATGTATTGTCACCCAAAAAACATGTCTTTTGATTCCATATAATCAGAAAACATAAAAAAATTAAATAACTCAAAAATTTAAAGAGAGGGTCGAGATTCGTTACCTATGTCACCATATGTCGATCCTGGTGGTAGCGGCATCTCCGGGTCCCCCCGAAAATCAATCTCGGCATAGGGGTAGTCATCGATGGAAACTATCTGTCGTCGCCACCACAGAAAGAAATCAGCTGGATAGGGGTTGGCCACCCTATTTCCCCCCACTCTGTGCATCGCATCTACCCAACGTCGTTGGGATGGATCTCAAACCTCATGAAGAGGAATGTCAACTCTGGGGCTCAATCCTAGAACACGCTCGAAGAAAAACATGCTCAATATGCTGTTGAACCTGAAGTTCCGCACTTTTCCCATCTTACACTCACTAAGCTGATGTTTCATGTTGCTCAGTAGTGTAGTGCTCCAGTCATAAACAATGGGTCTCATGCACTCCACTGCATAGAACATCAGAGGCCGCGAGGCCTAGTGGAGTGAAGCCAAGCCTTCTATCCTGCCCAATGTCAATAGAATGGCCTTTAGGCCTAGCACCTGTATAGAGTTGGTGGGGATATTACTCCCCACCTTCTCTGTGTCTGGATAGCAGTACACCGCAATGTATTAATCGATAGTCAGGCCACCTCCGGGCCCGCCGTGAGAATGAAGGTTAACTACTTACCCCTTGGACCATTTTTTGTCCTAATTCATGATGTAGGAGACCTTTTTGAGTGTCGTTTCAGCCATTGGATTGACTCATTCATGCCAATCTTAGGTATCATGTCTAAACTGGCATATAGGTTAGGTTTCATCACCGTTTGCATTTTGCATGACCTTATGACTGTTTCATCATAGCCTTAGGTACGAACCCACTCTATTATGTCACGGAACCTTCTTGCTATTATAGAAGTGGCATGGTATGAGTGGTAGAGCTTTACCTTACATGGGTACCCTAGTTAGTGCCTTATCTGCATTCGGTTCCCATGCTGATGTTTTGTCCTTTAGGGTGTGGGAGTCCATTTTATAGTACTTCCATGACATTTCGCAAGAGCCTCATACTCCTCTTGATCTTTTGCTAGCCTATTTTCCTTAGGACTCCCTTATCTCAAGTTGTAAGTGCATTATCATGAGCTTTTCCTGCCTTATTGAGCTTTATGCCAGCTTCCCTGACATTGTGTTTCAGCCATATAGCCCGAGCTTGTCTCATGTCTAGCCATGCAGAGCCATTTTATATATCCTTTGCATCTTGATTCCCTTTTTACCAGGAGGGGATTTTCCCCCGAGTGTCGATATCCTACACATGTATCCATGCATTGAGTATAGGTATAGTTTGTTTTCCCCTATGACACTCGTCTCCTCCTAGTCTATATCTATAAAGCAGTTTTATTCTTTTTCAAGCTTTTTAAATATTTGAAAAAGTCCAAAAAAATCAAAAAACCAAAAATCCGGACAAGGAAAGATGTTATCTTTGGCAACTATCGAGTCATCTCGCCTTTGAACAGAGCATTGTATATCACATCCATTGGTTGGGTTTATAGTTTGACTTTAGGAGTTGTACTCATTTGTCTGAGTTTATCTCCATCGACTGGTTAAGCTTCCAATCCCCATGGAGCCTCTCTCGATGCCTCTTGTGTTGAAGAGATTTCCCAGATTGTATATCGAGTCTATGATGCCTTTATTCAGTCACCATTCACCGTTATGCTCTTGTTCGAAGGAAGATGAAACCTAAGTCGGCCATTCCTTAGTTATCTTGACTTTGCATGTCGGTCATTCCCGGTACAATTACTAGTTCATGCACCTTATGATCAAGTCCTTCCACATTATACAGCTTTGCTGAGTACCTCATGTTGGATGATGGGGGATGCCTTAATTCCCTCCTTCTAGCGGATTTCATCCCATCGACTTCAGATCATTTATTCTGGGATTGGAATCTAGAGTTAGTTTGAGTGCCTTGAGACTTGCAGTCATCAGTGGCAGGTTCTCTCGCCATCGACAGTCTTTGGGAATACATCAATGTCCCCTGATCGATGGATCCTCTCAAGTGTTCAACCTCAACACATTTATTCACACTTATTAGTTTGCACTCTAGTACCTTCATTCCCATTTCCATTATTGGTGGGTGATCTAATGTCTGTTAATGGTATACATCAATGACTGGTAATCAGATGATGGACTACTATTTTCGACCTCGACACCTCTATTCACATAGTAGTACATTTACTCATACCGGTTTGTGTAGAATACCTTCCATATTGGTGGCATCTCTTATATGCTACCTCCTTGATCGTGCCAGTGTTCATGAGATTTCAGCTCTCGTGACTTGATTCTAGTATATCTCAGACATTTCCAGCCATTATGGAGATCTTGATCCATTATATATCTTCAGCCATTATGGAGATCATGGTCCTTTGTATATCTTCATCATGGAGATTCTTATTTATGTATATTGTACATGGTGATGACCACTTATGTGATATCTTGTATCATGCCTATTCATGGCCATTGTACTCTTATGTATCCCGGACTGCTATATGTATTTGTAGTTATGTGCAGAGTTGTATCATTGTACTATGCTGATTGGGTGGCTAGTCTTCCATTTGGGATCCTTCATCACTCCAATTCTGGGATGGACTTATAATGTATTTCGACCATCGTATGACCCCTATGACCTCACACATTAGGGGGCATCTATTATAGCTAATTTTACCACTCTAGGTGAATCACACTTGTATGGCCTTCCCCTATCCCTCTGCAGACTCCTTAGACCCCTTGGACCATTTTTTGTCCTTTGATGTTTCCTTGACCATCCCTAAAAACATGTGAAAATTCATATACGCAACTTTTAAACCCTTAATTGCGTATATACTCGGGTTTGACCCCTAAAACCGCATACATCAGTATGTGTATGAAATCTAAATCCTTTTGGAGTTTTCCTTGACATGGATCCGACTCACTTGACTCCTGGCCTTCCCTATGACTTGAGATCGCTCAGATTAGACCTTTCATTACCCCTTTGAAAAGCTATATAAGGAACTCTATGGTACACTGAAGGCATAGGAGAGAATTGAGAGCAAAGAAACTATAGTCCATTGTTGTCGAAACTTGTGCTTGATTCTACATCCCTTTGTCCCTTGAAGCACTTTTGTGTCCTTCCCAATCTTGCCTTTTGCTTGTGAGCTTGCTATCAAGAGATGGAGGATTGAGGTGGTGGAGTCCCAAGTGGGGAATTTAGTTTCTCCGATTCGCAGACGTGCCAACGGAGGTTGTATCCATTGTAATCTTTAATTTTATATTAATAGAAATATCTTTTCCTATCCAATAATGTATGTTTGAATGAGTATTTTATCCATGGATGTTTTCAAATGTTTATACATTGTTGATTATATATGCTAGAATATATCTAACACCAATATATATAGTATGCTTGTATTGTTTACTTGTTGTTGAGGAAGTAATCTATCAATTCAAGATGAAGTTGGAAAGCTCAACGGGGATCTAGTTCAACCATCCAGAATAAGGTACGAGGTCTGATCCTTTAGTGTTAGATATTTAATTTCTATTGCATATTGGAAAGGATTGATTTCTAGAGTTAAGCTATCTATTGTGGTACCCCAAGCCATAGGAATTTATCTCTGTAACACCATCATCATCATATTTATCATCATAGTCATCATCATCATCATCATCCTCATGATGATGATAATCATCATCATCATCATCAACTTCATCATCACCATCATCATCATCTTCATCATCATCATCATCATCATCATCACCATCATCATCATCTTCATCATCATCGTCATCATCGTCATCATCATCATCATCATAATCATCATTGTCATCATCGTCATCATCATCATCATCATTGCCATCATCGTCATCAACATTATCATCATCATCATCGTTTTCATCTTCATCATCATCATCTTCATCAGTATCATCATCATCGTCTTCATCATCATCATCGTTGTCTTCATCATCCTCAGCATCATCATCATCATCATCATCGTGAGTATCATTATTATCATCATCATCATCAAGAGAGTCATCATGATCATCATCATTATCATCATCATCATGACCCTCATCATTATCATCATAATCATGTAATTAGGTACCATCATCATCATAATCATCATAATCATAATGATCACATGTATCATTATCATCATCTCCATCATCATCACCATCATTGCCGTCATTGTCTTCATTACCAACATGACCATCATCACCATCATCAACATATTCATCATCATCGTCATCCTCGTGATGATGATAATAATCATCAACATCATCATCATCGTCATCCTCATGATGATGATAATCATCATCATCATCAACAACATCATCATCACCATCATCATCATCTTCATCATCATCGTCATCATCATCATAATCATCATTGTCGTCGTCGTCGTCATCATCATCATCATTGTCATCGTTGTCATCAACATCATCATCATCATCATCATCAACAACATCATCATCATTGTCATCATCATCTTCATCATCGTCATCATCATCATCATCGTCGTCGTCTTCATCATCGTTGCCGTCGTCTTCATCATCATCATCATCATCATCATCATCATCATTATCATCATAATCATCGTCGTGATTATCATTATTATCATCATCGTGAGTATCATCATTGTTATCATATTCATCATCATTGTCATCATCTTCATCATCATCATCATTGTGAGTATCATTATTATTTTATATTTTAATATATCAACATAGATCTATGTTAATATCGACTCTACCAAGTGTTAAGAGGGATCAAATGCTTTGAAGTGTAAATCTTGAAAACATAAAAAAATTTGAATTATACACTTTGGTTAAACCTTATATATTTTTAACATAGTTATCATTATAATCAAAACAAAAACACAAGAGAAATATTTAATGAAGAGTCCACCATGCCATTAGATTGGATATGTGCAATCTAGAATGACCACTTTTGTTTTAAGATTGTATTTACTTTATTCATATTGATGAATATCCCTTCACAATTTTCTTCATTGAAATTTGGTTTTTATCAAATTAAACATGATAATTTTAAAAAAAAATATTGCAATTGCAACTATCATAATCACATTCCCAAATAGTAAATGTTAAATAAATATATATAAATAGATAAAATTCATTAGTTGGATTAGTGTAAAGTATTTATGGTCCAATCAACAATCTCACATAATTAACAAAGTTAAATATGCATGACATCTCCAATTATCAAAGTTTTATTTTGATTATATATTATATTATAAAATAATACAATAAGGTTAGTTGGATTTGAATTCAATAGAATTTTAAAATAAAAATTAACATATATTTATATAAATGTACTTTACAATTTATTCAATTTAATTTAGATTTAATATATATTTGGTTTTGCAATTTTTATTTTTAATATTTTTTTGGTATTAACATATGCCATGTCATTATAAACATGATACATCTCACTCACTTTAATTATAAAAAACTTCAATATAATAAATTTAATATTTTTATATTTCACACTTTAATATATAAAATTTATATACTTTAAAATTTCATATAATAATATAAGATATTATAAAATGGAGATTGTATTTTTCACAAAATTTTAATTTTTAAATTTTCCTCATGCATTTAGTTTTGAAAAAAAATTATATAATATTAATTATTTATTTAAAAAATAAAAAAGTTATATTATTAATTATATATTTAACAAATAAAAAGTTAAAAAGTTATACATTTTGATATAATTATTCAAACCATTCTATCAATAGACCTTAGTTAAGCCTTAGTTAAATTTTAAATATTTAATCAATGTTCAAATTTATTAAGCTACCTTAGTTAAATTTTATCATCGTCTTCATCGCCAACATGACCATCATCACCATCATCATCATCTTCATCATCATCGTCATTCTCATGATGATGATAATCATCATCGTCATTATCATGAACATCATCATCACCATCATCATCATATTCATCATCACCATCATCGTCATCATCATCATCATCATCATCAACATCATCATCACCATCATCATCATCTTCATCATCATCGTCATCATCATCATCGTCATCCTCATGATGATGATATTCATCATCATCATCAACATCATCACCACCATCATCATTGTGCTCATCATCATCATCATCATCATCATAATCCTCATCATCGTCGTTATCATCATCTTCATCATCATCATCATCATCATCATCATCATCATCATCCTCATCATCCTCATCATCCTCATCATCCTTATCATAATCATCATCATCGTCGTCGTCGTCATCATCATCGTCGTCGTCATCCTCATCATCATCATCATCGTCATCATTAGTTTAGTTTGCTTTGGACAACATATCCCAATTTTATTTGATGTTAAGAAAAATTTAATGTAAATAGTAATTATAAAAGACATGTGTTATAGTTATGCGTAGTAGTTATGTGTTATAATAGGATACAATAGTTATGTGTTATATATATATATATATATATA
>LPNX011066711.1:0-27914 GCA_001517045.1 Pseudotsuga menziesii | reverse complement strand
ATTGTAGATGCACGTGAGTGAACCACTTCATGCATGAGGAAACCTACTTCATCTTCGTGCATATATTTTTTCATTCATTTGTATCCAACTGAAAAGCTTTCTTGAGATGATTTATCTCTCTAAAACCCCTTTGAATTTGAAACCATCTATGTAATTGAAATCCCTATGTCGAGCACAAGAACCATTCAAGGATCTGGCATGGAGCTTCCTTGTGCCATGCCCATTATTAAAGAAGCTCCAGAAGTTGTATCGAGATCGGTGGCAGTCAATCCCCCAAGAAAAAAATGAAATGGTCATGGATTTGTTCCTCAATAGAGATTTAGAGCTTCCCATGATCATGAAACATTAGGATATAGTCAGTGATCATGTGACCGAGATATATTCCCTCAAGGAAAAATGATTCTCCTCATGTAAGTAAATTAGCAAGAATGTTAAGTATTCACCGATCAATATATCCATTCCAGAAGGCATCCATGTTGTGGTAGACATTCTTTCAAATATGAAGAATATGGGATTCACAGACCTCAATATGTGGAAGATCCCTAAGTTGAACATGTCAAGGTACATGACCTTTGTACAAATGGTCAAAGGAGGACCTATTCAACTTGTTCCAATGAAGTGGGAACAAGGACTCGAAAATTTGGGCATAATATCACTAGTTCACATGCCCCATTTTGGTCGCACGACAGAAGTTAATACGTGTGTCAAAAATTTGTTGGTTTACTTCCATGGAGATTGCCTCCGCCTCGACCTAATTTCTTCAATCACTGGACTACCTCTTGCAAGGGTTGACCCAATGTTATTCTTTTCCGGAAAGGAGCAGGACCTAAGCCTAGTTGGACAAATGGAGAAATACAACCTAGTAAGAGATAATATGGTCTTTTCTATTGCCTATATCAATGATACAGTTGTTCGATTCATAACGAAAGTATTATCCAGCAAGCTACTCATAAATATGCAACTGAACCATTGTATTGCCAAAATCATTGTTGCAGCATAGTAGGGTGCTACAAGTGTCCAAATGAATTGGTTGACCTACCTACTGAATGAATTATTAGCAGATACCACAAATTCCCAAGACAAAGGTAATCCCTTTACCTATTTGTGGCTGTCAATTCTAATATCCTTTGTCACATGGGTCGAGCTGCAAAATTACTAGGGGATGGATGTGCATGTTCCATGCCAGTGAGTGCGCTACCCAAAACTCTGGTATGAGAAGAGAAATCCACATAGACAAAAAAAATAAAAAATTGAGTTTTACTTACATGTTGATGCACTAAGGAATCACATTGGGAACCAAGCATGAATTTCCATGGGGATTGTTCAGTGGTTCAACATTATTATAATATTTTCTATTGGGGATCACCAAATCTATTTACAATCATGACAAGACCCCGATCGCCAATGGTTAACCACTAAGTTTTAGTTAACCGATGAATACATTGAGACAATTGTCCAGGACTAGCTCGAAGAATGAAGACAACCTGTCGCAAATGATCCACTATCTACTGAAACTAAACCGTGATAGGATGGAACATGGACAAATCAGGGAGGAGATCACTAGGAAGAAGAAATCCTATTCATATCCCCCTATGAAAGCAATGAAGAATCCATAATGACCCCAATGGATACGGAAAAGGGTGAAAAGAAAAAAAGATCTGAAGAATCAAAGAAAATTCACAAGAAATAGAAGATCAATAAAACATCTAGAGCTGGTGGCCTTACCAATGATGACTGCAATCTGATTATTGATCGAATTGAGGAAGTTTCCAATGAAAGTTGTAAGCAGATTGATGGACATAATACCGACTTGGTTAGAGGTATCATAAATTTACTACAGACTCTTTGTGTCATGATAAAATAAGTTAGAGTAGAAGTCATTTGGGACTCATCCTAACTCGAGTCGTAAGAAGCTGGTCCTTTTGAGGATTGACCTATCGAAGTACCATCTCTGCCACAGAACAAAAAGATTCAAGTGTGTCCTAAGGCACTTAGTTTGGGCACACTATAGCATAATGCCATGATAAAAGACATTGGTCATGTAAGTCTCAACTTTTCAGTGATCCCCATGTTTCTACTAAATAAAATTCAACAGGCTAGAATGAATGAGATCAAGTCGAGAGATCATGTGTTTTTTGAACAACTGAAACATTCAAAGAAGATCGGGTTTTGAACAACTGAAGCATCCAAAGTGCAGGGGATGGAGGAAAAATCACAGAAATGGCAACAAGACAGATAAATATTGGAGCAAGCTATCGCGCTTGCATGCTGTGAATTCTCTTGCAGGCCCAAGTTATTCAACTTTGTGAAGTAGCTTCCAACATTCACCAACGAGTTACAGAGTTAGAAGCAAAGTTGACTCACAGAACAAATACATTATACAACTTGAAGAGAACTCTAAATAGTTCCCCTTTTTTTATAGGGTGCATTTAGTGGCTATTTTTAACCCAAGTAAAAAAAATGGTGCTACTAGTGGCACACTATGTTTTGAGGGGAATAAAATTATAAAATTTTGGAAACTCATGAGCTATTTTTTTTAACACAAAAAAAACAAACATTTATTTCAAAAGTATCATTTGTTTCAAAAAAATTAAAAGATATACATCAAATTGAATTATTTTTACAAACAAGCAAAATTAGTTTAAAACCTACTCAAATTTAAACTAAAAAAACTATTTAAAACATAAAAAAAACAATTAAAAAAAAACAATTAAAAAAAACCATTAAATTAAAAAAAAATTTAAAAAAATTAAAAACTCTTAAAAAAACTATTAAAAAATATTGTTATGTTAGCATTACTTTTCAATTTAGAGGTTGATTTTAAGATTTTTCTACTAATGATATTGATCCCTACGTTCATGCTTTCAAAGAAGTTATAATTTTATCATTTCAAAAAAGCAATGTGCTACAAGTAGCATTATATTTCTATTCAATGTTTGAATTTAAGGTTATTGGTAGCAACAATGTGGGTTTCTAAGAAAATGGTTGTATTTTTAACCTTGAAACAAAACACAATTTCTATTGGTAGCATCACTTTTTGATTTGAAGGTTGATTCTTGCGTGTTTAGCACAAAAAATGAATTTTTAGAGATAGAGTTCTTATTGTGAGTATAAAGTTCTCGTCGGGTTGTATAATGTGTTTACACCCCCTGAGGTACTGCAAGTGAAACAAAAGGAAGTAGCTGAAAATTTCCAAAAGATTCAGGAGGTCGAAGCACTTTGTGCCAAAGCATATGCGCAAGTTTCTAAGTCTTGGGAAGCCTTGATGGGTGATGCAAAGTTAGAGCAAGTCACGAAGTAGCTTCATACCGCAGAGGAAAGTCTAATCGGGCTAAGAAATGCATTGAAAACAATGTCGTTGGCCGAGAAGATGAGCAAGGTTGCTGACTTCAAAAAATTATAGTAACAAGTTGTCGAATTGGGAGTGTCGTAGACCTCCAGGACAAAGCAGATCTAGTTACAGGAACCATCCACCCTATCCATGAGCGAGTGTGATAGGTGCTGGGAGTGACAAGAGTTGAAACTTTGGAAAATATCAGTTCCAAACTTGTCAAACAAATTCAGAAAGTAAAAGAAGATCTGCATAGAGAAGCAAAAGATGTCATGAAAATATGTCATGAGTTTCAGAATAAAATTGACATGACAAAAATATCTGGCTGAAGTGGCTCGGGACGAGTCATAAGTGAGGGNAGAAGCAAAAGATGTCATGAAAATATGTCATGAGTTTCAGAATAAAATTGACATGACAAAAATATCTGGCTGAAGTGGCTCGGGACGAGTCATAAGTGAGTGTTGGGGGACTATTGGCCCTAGGAAATTACATACCGGTTTTGGTCATAAATGTGAAGAATTTGTTCGAAAGGCAAGCAAGGTCATGACATAATACGAGAAGAGTAAGTCAAATCTGGGAATTCGACATGTTTTGAGGAAATAGTAAATGTAAGGGTGAGTAAAGTTAAACTAATAATCTATTTTTTGGAATGGGAATTATTGTAAGTTGGGCCGATAGTGTCTTCATTATTATAACGAGATTTATTGGGTTAGTTAGAAAAACTAGTCGACTGTTAGAGAAAGAATTGTAAAAAGTATATAAGGTTGACCCATAAGCTGTGTGTGGATCATGATGTAATTGTATCAATGGGGACTAAACCACTCTTATCTAAAAAAGAGATCGATAGAGAAATATGATCCTGATAAGGGGTCGAAAAAAAGAAGAAGAAGACATGAGAGCATGAGAAAGACAAAGAAAACCCATCCATTGTAAAGAAGATTCTGAGAGAAGTATGCAAGTTGTGTGGACAAACCAAAAGCTTTCCAAATATTAATCTTTCCATATGAAGAGTGCTTTTGTAGTTTTCCCGATATGGGTCTCCATGTCAAATATGTGTGTATTTGATGTCAGTGTATTAGGTGTCCGAATCTTTATCAGTTTGTCACACTTATATTGATACAATATTGTGGATTGTCGATGACAATGATGGTAGACATAATTTAATTCTATATATTTTATATGTTGTGTATGTGTTGATGGAGCAGTATTCTTTCTAGTTTTGTGTGTATCAATGGTATTCCATCCCTCTGTTTCGGTTGACATGTTAATGTTGCGGCGAAGAAATCCCATTCCATAACTACATAATATTGGTTCTTACAATCATTAGAAAAAATTTGGGGTCTAAAATGGGCCTTATAAGAAAATGTGCCAACAATAAATTTTGTGAGTTCAAATTCAAGAACCAATAGGATTCCACTAAAACGAGTCAACAATAATGGTTGAATTGACATATTTGTCATAAAAGAAAACTACTTTTTTTGTTTGTATTTTCGATATATCTCCCTCTGTTTTTACTCAAATTCTGAGCGAGAGAGCTCATTGGATGAGGAATTTGATTACACATCCAATGAGTAACCACACTGCATACTTTTGATAGACCCCACTAACCCAAAAACAAGAAATACCTGAGAAAATATGATGATGACATCATCATCATGTTTTTTTAGGTATTTCTTGTTTTTGGGGTAGCGGGGTCCATCAAAATTATGCAGTGTGGGTAGTCATTGGATGTGGAATTAAATTATGCATTCAATGAGCTATCCCACTCATAATTTGAGTAAAATCATAGGGATATATGTTGAAACTATGAACACAAAAAGTAGTTTTTTTTATTCTTCCTCCAAAATTAATAACTACTATTTTATTATTCTAACTATTATTTTGTTATTTTATTATTTTCCTTAGGAGGCCCATTTTCGACCTCAAATTTCCTCTAATTCCCCATAGGTATCTTAGGTGAGACCTCACTTGCGTCACAAGTGTTTCTAACAGAGTTACACTCTGTCGGGACGGTATCTTGGTATTTGTTGGATAGGCATATAAATTTGAACCTAGGTTAGTGGAATTGACACCAACATGTCAGCATGTAGGAAGGAAGTCTTCACATCCATGTGATATACCTCCCACCTCTTTGAATTTGCAATGGCCAAAAGTGGGCCAAAAATAGTCTTATAAAATCCATTATTTCAATAGGAGAGAATGTTTCATTGTAGTCCATCCCATGAACTTGTGAATACCCAATTGCAACTAGTCAATCCTTGTACTTGGTAGTGGATCCATCAAATTCTAGTTTGGCCTTGTATATCCATTTACACTAAACTATATTTCTCCCAGGAGGTAAGGAAACAAGTTTCCAAGTCTAGTTGTCTTGTAGTGAATCAAATTCATTATCCATGGATGCATTCCATCTTGGATCATGGAAACCCTCTTTGTAGGACTGTGGATCAGACGACATCATCATGAAGCACCTCTCTAGGAGAAGTGGATCTATATGGAAGAGTGAAAGGTTTTCATCTTGAAACTAACATCTTGTTCTTCTTTTGTCAAATGGATCCCCAACACTATTCCCAACAACTTCATTTAGTTTTTAGTCCCATTTAGGCCTTGGATTGGGAGCATGTGTTGGATCTGGATCTAGATCTAATTGAGCCTCATTATCAATATCAAGATATTGATAATATTGATCCTCATATTCGGACTCTAAATATGAAATATTAGTAGAGACATCATCATATGAAAATGCAATTGATTGAGTAATTATACCTTCTTCTTCTTCAGTTGGTTGTAGATCATGTAACAAATCTTCATTGAACTAAACACTCCACTCTATGAAGAACCTTCTGGTTGCAATCTCAAACATTTTATAAGCCTTTGCTTCATATGCATATCCCAAGATTATGCATTCACTACTTTGAGGTTGGAAGGATTTCTTCTTGTGAGTTGGAATTATATCCCTTGCTTTGGAGCAAAAAACCCTCATATTTGAGACATTGGGCTTATGTCCCACCAATCATTCGAATGGAGTGATCCCAACCATTGATTTTTTAGGAACTCAGTTTTGGATGTACGAAGCACAGTTAACTACTTCATCCCACATATATGATGGATTTCTTGTTTCAAGAAGGAATGTAACCATCTCTTTCAAAGATATGTTCTTCATCTCAACTACACATTTTTTGTGGCGTGTATGGGACTGAGTGTTGCATTTGAAAAATTATAGAAGCACACAACTGCTAGAATTCTATTTTGATGTACTCTCCTCCATTATTTGATCCAAGTACTTTGAGATTCTTCTCAAGAGTGTTCTCAGCTAAGGATTTGAAAATTTTAAAGTTTTCAAACTCCTCAGAACTCTTCTTAAGAAAGTAGACCCAACAATACCTCGAGTAGTCATCAATGCAGTCCAGAAAGTATCTGGATCCATTCATAGATGTTGTAGGCATTAGTCTAGAAACATCACTATGAACCAAACCAAGTGTAGAGGAAACTCATATTTCCTTTTGAACCCCATACCTTTGCTCTAGATGCTTACCTACCAAGAAACCATTGCATACACCTTCAACGGTTTTGATGAGAGGAAATCCCTTAACCATCTCTTCATTATCTAGCTTCTAGAGATATTTGAAATTCAGATGGCCAAATATTTCATGCCACAACCTACTTGTGTCATTAGCATGAGTCAATAGGCACTAGGATATAAATTAGGAAGAAAATAAGAGAAATCATATGCCATGAAGGCATGATTTGCAACTCCTTTCACTATCAAAATCCTAGTAGAGATTTCTGAGATATCCATTGAGTCAGGATTAGATGTGAATCACTTGGGTGATCCTGTATGAGTCATCTAGTATACAAATAACATATTTTCTTCCATGTAGGGAACATAGAGGGAACTCTTGAACACTCCATGCTCAAATTTGATTGAACCTTTCCCAATAGCTAGGATTTGAGATTCATCTCCCATGTGAATGCTTGGACCACCAAATATATCTATAGAAGAGAATGATTATTTATAGGAAACCATGTGGTTGGAGGATCCAAAATCAATGAGAAAATCTTGTGATAGAGAAAATCCTGCCTTCAGAGCATGGCATATCTCATGATATTCAGTCTTGTTTCTAGGACCAGGATTCCTTGCACCTTCAGGAAGGGAAATATTCTTCTATTCAAGGATTATAGACATTTTTTCTATGGTTTTCTTCGTACATAGGTTCTCTGGGTGATTCCCTCTCTTGTAGTATGAGCACTTGGCCTTGTCAAACGTTTTGTACTTGTCCTTCTTAAAATCTGAGGCTCCTTCTGAAGGATTCTGCTTTTCCTTAGGATTGAAATCAATGTTATTCTTTTCCTTTCCTTTTTGCTTCATCCTTTCTTACACATTCTTAGTCTCCCCATATAAGAGAGCCTAATTTTGGAGGCTTTGAGATCTCCCATTTGTATAATCATATCTTGTTCTTGAATAAGATATTTTGTGAAGGAATCAAGGGATGGAATTTTCTAATTAGGAGTTCCAGTTTCCCAGAGTGAAAGGTGGATATGAAAAATGAGAATTATGGGCCAATTTTTCTCAGAATTGAGATCACCAATTTCTCATCCTTCTTGTTAATCCCCCACTGCTTGCACTGCATGACCAAATATTTGAACTTGGTGAAGAATTGTTGAATGGTTTCTAAGTTGGTTCGATGAAGAGCCACCAAGTCATTTTGCAGCATATGACTTCTCATCTCATCCTTCTTGATAAACAATGATTCAAAATTCTACCACACTTATTTTCTATTTTTAATCCATCTAGGTGGAAGAGAAACTCCTTGGAGATATGAATGCACAGGAAACCAAATGCTTCATCTAATTTGTTTAGATACTTCAACTTCTCAAGAGGTTGTGGGGGTTTGACCTCCTTACCCATGGTAATTCTGTATAGATCGTTGTTGCACAACACAATCTGCTTATCAACCCTCCAATCAAGATAGTTTAACGGTGTGAGGATCCTGGTTTTCAAGGATTTTGAATTCTCCATCTTCCAGGTTCAGGGAGAAACACAATTCTTTTGAATTGTTCAATTTACCTGCAAAAACACTTGAATTTGAAGGAAAACCAATTCAATCACTCTCTACTTTGACATGTGCACATTATCTAAATGAATCACACATGTGTAGACTTATCTGGACAAAATCTAGAGGGAGCAAGGAAAAGATACCCAGAATTATGTGGAACCCAGCTTCTTTTAGTGCATCAAAGGATTTTTTTGAGGATTGAATTTGGCCTAATTACATGCTCTTATACCATGTTTAATTTAGAAAATATTAGGATCTTCAAGCTTCAGGTTGAACCTCACTGTGAAAAAGTTTGAAGAAGGAAGAATAAATTCAGTACAATGATCAAACTATCATGGTGAAATTGAACAGTTAAGAGACAAAAAATGGTCAACATAACATTAATCTCATTAGCATTAATATGTGTGTAGTAAAAAAATGATATAATAAGGAGGATTTGAATATACTAGGTGTGATTTGAATTCACCAACTTGGAATGACTCTAGAGCTAACTAGCTATGGGTAAATCACCAGTGGGATCTCACTAATTTAACTCAGGATGACTAAATTAGTTCACAATCATTTAACTGAAAAAGGTAGGTAGGGAAAGGAGCCTATCCTCCTTAAATCAAGAAACTATGGTGCTAGGATAACTGGAGATGAACTAACTAACGCCCATCACAAGATAAGTCAACACGTACTAGGGTGAACTTATGGTGGGACTCCGAAGACTCAGTGTGGGTTCCTAAATTATAGGGATTGGCCTCTAGAGCTCCTAAACTCATGCAAACAGGTGCATCAAATGGTAGGTGGGCCCCAGATGAGTTCCTCATGGAATTAGTGAAGTGGAAACATACTCCTAAGCTAGGACATGACATCTTAAACCATGGTGGTAAAGGGAGGATTAACATTACTCTTAACATATTGTTGGTTGCATTAACATATTCTAGATGATTGTGAGAAACAATTATGTGATTATGAATGTTCTTAACTTCAAGGAAATTTTGTGTAATTAATATTTAGTGTTTTGTACATATTTGATTCTTGATATTGGCTTAGCATTGTTTCAAATACTTCATAGATTGTTTATGACTTACTTGATTGATCTTGAAGGCCTCTTTCTCAACAATTTTGAATTCGGATGACCATGTAGTTTTTATGCATAATGGAATGAGTTTTTACATGATTTAAACATCTCTTTATGTATTTCATGCTCCCACTTTCTTCAATCTTGGTTTCCATTGTTTAAATTTGACTTTTTACTGTGTATGTATCTTGTTAGTTCTGTGACTAGCAAGGGTTGAGGGATTTATGGAAAAATTAAAGAAATGATCAAATAAATTCTCTGGGGAACCAATGGATGTGTCATTTATACTTATTCACAACCTTTACAATACATCATGATTCTTGATTCAGATAAAATATGAGGTAGTTATCAACTTTTCTGCTGTGGGACATAGTTTCATCATGACAATCTAAGGAGCTCTAACATAATAAATCTTATAGCTACAAAATATTTTTAGGTTTCACTTGGTATCAATGGTTATAATCTAATGAATATCATCTAAGGAAGAATCGTAAGGGAGCATAAGAGGCTAAGTGATGAAATTCCCATTTAGGGCCTAGTTAGCTTATATAAGTAAGGAGGGGTGCACCACTGAGGGGATATGACCAAGAAGGTGACCCCAATCAAGTGAGAGGGAGTTTAATCATGACCTCCCTACACTTATACATCATTTGGAATTCCATTATATTTCTAAATGGAGTGCTCCTTCTCCCATTGGATCATTTTTATAAATTAACCTCTTAATGGAGTGCTCCTTCTCCCATTGAAGCAATAAACTAGTTTATCCCTAAGTGAGCCTAAACACCATCCAAGTGAAACATTCCCTTCTGAAATGGTGGGTTTGAAGGTATCTGTTTTAGGTGTATAACATTGCCCCATAATAAATCTTATTGGGGGTAGAGGAAGTGGAAAAGGTGTCCGTTGGCCCACACTATATAATGGGAAGAGTTTGTTTCCCATCTCAAGGGGCATGGATGAAGAAAACTCATCTCTTTCATTACATGAGGCCATATTTCTAATTTGATGAAAGGGATGGATGTAAGATATTAAAATTAACCATTTCTTTCTGAGTTTAAATGAGGGATCCAAAGCCATTGAGGATGAAGAAGGTAAAGCCTCATTTCATTTCCATTCCAAGCATAGTTATTGGAGCTTTTAATGGATCTGTGATGGGTCTTTTGCAGCATATCCATTGGTGGTATTATTTACATGTATTAATGGAGATTCAAAGGAGAAATATTAGACTTATCATCTCAGCTCTACCATTTCCTCTCCTTTCTTCTTCTTGCATTTTCCTCTTTTGGAAAATTGTCACTTCTTCCTATGTTGTATTCAAAAATGGAAAAAATATCTAGAATCCATACACACTCGTATTCTCTATTATTTTACATATTTAATGTCTTATAGCCATCACCATCATTTTATTTTAAGAAAACCCTTTTGAGACCTTCCAAGAATAACATTTTTGTCATTTTTAGGAGTTTTATCCATCATCTTTGGATCATTTTTTTTTGTAGAGTATTGGGACTTGTAAAATATCATGATAAAATTTTCATCCCAAGTTGAGCATTTTTCGCTCTATTTTGCAATTTTTTCCATTTAAAGTAGCATATTATTTTTGGAAAGTCATAAGATTTTGAGGTATTTAAAAAATCTTAAAGGATAAATGTATTGTTGGACATTCATCATTTTATTTATCTTGTTGGAATAATCATTTGAGTTTCTTAACAGCCAATTTTAAATAATCTTGCTAAATTATCTAATTGGGGATAATTGCTAATTTAATCATAAAAAATTAAAGAGAGGAATAAAGAATACCTCGTAAATCCATTATCAATCAATTTTAAAATGCATCCTCCTAATTTTTAGGGATTCTTTTAAGTTTTCACTAAATAATTCCTAGAAAAATCAATTATGGATCTAGAGATTTGTTCTTAAGTTTTAATAAGGTCATTAAACTCAATTTTACAATTTATGGACCTCTAATTATTTTTTATAATTTTTCTAAATTTAATTGATAAATTAGATAATTTACACTAGATTTTGGAAGGCTAATTATAGAAAATGAATAGAGTAAAGATAAAAGGCCAAATTTAAAGATATCATTCTAATGGATATGAGGAACCTTAGAAAATAAATTATAAGCCCCAAAATGGATTTTAAATCCTAGTTGTGACAATTAAGGAATTTTGGAAAAATCAACAAGTGCAAGAAAGTTGATGGAAAATTCAAAGGGGAACTAAGGTAAGAATGATTGTTAATGAACTCCAATCTAATGTTGATCATAATGAGTTAATTGAAATTGTTCTCATATCAAAATTGCCAATAAGGGTAAAGATATAATATGTAGCATTATGTAAATTGGTATACATGTCACATTTTGTTTTATTTAGACAATTTTAGCCATTTAACTAGTTTTCAATTTTTTTTTTGTAATTGTTGTTAACTTAATTTATTACCATTTTTTATATGATCAATATGTAAGCTCTCATATATTGAATTATGATCAGAGGAGCTCACGATGGTCACTGAAAAAGCCAAAGTTGGACTAACCAAAACCACTATTTGAAAGCAAGCATGGCAATTATTTGAGGGGCCCTTTTATGTATTAATAAATGAGTAATTGGAGTGGGTATAACCGCTCCAAAATATCCATCTATTGTATAAATATTACAACAAACAATGAATCAGAAAACTAGTTGAATGTTCGACTCACTATGTTACGTTCTTCTTGACAATTTATGTGTTCATAGCGAACACAACAATGGCATTGTTGCCTCTCCCATCATCAACTACCACTTGAATTTGTGTAGCACCCACGGGTTGGAGGAATCGATGGGGTAGTACATCGTCTACTAAACAATTTGTTTGCATGGAATTTGTCGTCGTTTAAAAAGCCATTGAACTAATTAAGAATATTACCAAAATCTGCTCGTCAAGGAATCTAACTGTTTCTAAACTTGTTAAGTGAATAGTTGATCACATGTCGTGGATGACGTCCAAATATATATATATATATATATATATATATATATATATATATATAGACTATTATAAATACTCAACTGGCCTGCTCGATCTCTAGAACAAGCGTAACTTTAGATAAGTGTACTTATAATGTTGTCGTTGGTTGACTAGAGTCGACTCAAGCAATCATTAATTTGAATCAGCCTTTTCATTTGTGATTGTTCCAAGTGTACTTATAATGTTGTCGTTGGTTGACTAGAGTCGACTCAAGCAATCATTAATTTGAATCAGCCATTTCATTTGTGATCGTTTCAGTCGTGAGGATGCGTCGACACAAATTATTCTCTATCTATCGAGCAACAATGATTGTGTATCAAGAAGATCCCCATAAGAAAATGTGGATAAAGAGGAAAGTTTCTCACCTTAAAACTATCTATGTTTAAACTATCTATGTTATTGAAGATTGTGTATCAAGAAGATCCCCATAAGAATTGTATACTTAGAAAGTAAAAGTATGAATGATATACATGAGTATATGTATTGGATTGCTCATTGGTGAGAAAATTATAGCTAATCGCTTGTGTGATCGGCAGCGAAGCCATGAAATTGGATCAGTTATGATATGGAAGATAAATTCCTTGCTAAGATGAGGAATTCCAAAGGAGAACTCCTCAACTTTCTTTTTGTTGTAAAATTTACAATTTCTAAGTATTTATATATATTATGGCATTGCATGTGAATGCTAAAAATGCAAGAGATTGGATAGATGAAATGAATATGAATTAATAGGAATGTTAGTAGATATTGCATAATACATGTGGACTTGTTTATGCATGTAATTGGCATTGCGTATTGGTAAAATCAGTACGGTTTTACATATGTCATGAACGAGTAATGACAAGTGTTGTGGTTGATGATGCTTGTATGGCTAGAGATGGTTAAAGCATGGTTGAAGACGATGATGATGTTGTTGCAAGTGATCGACAAAAGTTGGGATAGTACTTCTATTATTAAGAAGGTTGGTGGAAGGACTATGTAATCCTTGGTGAGAGATCAACTAAACATGTAACATCAAAAATGATAATGGAAGCCATGCAGGTAATGGTTTGTTTATGTTGGTTACATAAGTGTTGAAAGAGGATTGGGTAAGAATCCCTTCATCCATATTTTAATCATCATGACTTGGTATGCATGTGATATTGGATCCCTTGATGTGAATGTTATCTCACTAGGTATGCTGAAGTATGGGGTAGTAAGAGAAATGATCCTTATGCCCTCTATCTATTTAGAGTTTGAATGCATCCATATGAATGAATATCATGCCATGTGTGTATGTTAGTTATGAGTTTAATAACCAAAGTAAGTGAGGACTTATGGTCATGTTGTGGTAGTGCAGGCCATATGAGATAGTAATGGGTAAGGCCATAATGTGGTTGGAAATGGCGTTGCAATGAAGGTTGAGATAGAAGTAAAGGAATTTAATATAAAAGAATAACATATTAATAAAAACCTCTCACCTACTAACAAAATCTGTAGGGGGGAGGAGGCAATCGGTCTAATGAACTAACCTGATAATAATAATAATAAGAACAACAACAACAATAGCAATAATATAAATAATAATAAATGATTAATTCTTATGTGTGGGTACATATGTTATGATGCATTATGTGAATGCATGAATGTGATTGTGAATGCATATGTGTGGTTACACATGTTAAGGTGCATTGAGTAAATGCATGATTATGATATATATATTCCATTGCAATTTGTTAATAAATGAAATGATGAATTCTTGACAATTATGAGATCATTTCATGGGATGCCATGGATGCAGGGGAAAGAAATTGCATGAAGAAGGTAGGCATGTCCTATGGGCTACCAAAAATGCTCTATTGGGAGAGAAGACTTGCATGAAAGGATATGATGTGTAATATTGAGTATAAGTTATTTCATTGCATGGATAGCATGATTGTATCTTGCAATTGTGTTGTGATAATGGTGCATGTAAATTAAAAGTATTTCATTGCATTTGAGATATTAACAATTAACCGTGTTGATTTATTGTTGTTATAATTCTAAGATCACTTTAGGGATTGTTGTGAATTCTGCAATGAAAGGATACTCACATATTGTTTGTCTGATTGGAAATTGTAGATTGAAGATAGAATTGTCTTGGGTATGACAATGTGTGTAAGCACATAGTGAAGACTCGAGGTTGGAAGCTAACTTGTGTAAAAAGTTAAACGTTATGTGAAGGATCTCATGGTTCTTGAATTTTATTTTTATTTAAAACAGATTTGACATTTTCTTATTTAAATTATGAGAAGGATCTCATGGCTATACAAATGTAATTTCTGTAGGAAAAGAGATTAGTAAAGTTCATATTTGAATTTTTTGATAATAATTACTAATGATTGTCTGGCTGATAGAGAATTGTGTCATGAGACATGTCGTAGGTGGACGTCTAGGTTATGGAAGCACGTGTAAGCCCATAAGGGATGGTGTGCTTCCACTTACAATATGATCCAAATTTCAGGGGGCATGTGGTCTAAATTCTGATGTGTAAGACATAAACGCATTAAATGGAGAGGTCACCCTCACCCATTCATCATAAAAGAATCAAATGGAGATGCCACCCTCTACCATTCATAGTATTTGAAAACCCATGGTTTTATTCCATGGTATGACTTCAAGAAACATTCATAACATTCTACCCTCTTCTACAATGTATCCTAAATAAGAAAAGGGTAGAGAGAGAAAAACAAAAATGAGAGAGAAAAAGAGAATCTTATGGTATTTTTACGATAAATTTTGATCCCGAAGTTGGTTTGGGGTGTTCTTGGTACCATTGGAAAGGTCTCATCGAGGGATACAATTTTTTATTTTTATATTTGTGATATTCCTTGTTGTTTATCCAGGGCATGCATATTTGTAAATATTGGCATGAAGAATCTCAAAAAACATCTTTTCAAATATGCTTCGTGAAAAGCATCTTCTCATCCATGGTATTTGACAAATCATAGGTTTGCCCATGGTATGGCCCCAAGGCACATTGTAACAATGTTATAAAAATTCTATGTACCTTCTCAATAAATTGTTCAAGGATTTTTGGCATCCTACTTTTTTTGTCTTATTGTTTTGTTTTAATCATTGAGAATTATTCTTGGTTAATCCATTTGAGTTTATGTTTTGAGAGGTGAGGTTCAAAGAGCCTCACCTCTGATATCAATAATGGATACATTGATAACAATTTGTAGGTTAATCTCCTCCTCTCTTGACATCTAAGAATTCTAGGTCTCAAGCTCGTGTCAACCCCCAAGATTTGGATGAGTGGTATCAGAGTAGCAACGCTCTCCATGGGAATGACGATTTGAGCATAGTTTGGGCTCAAATATATGCATAAATTTTCAAGCTCCTTTTGGCACCCTTGGAGTAAATTTGTTGGGCCAAACATGGTAAGCATCACAATTGGTCCTTAGGCACTACATGTTATATAAGTTGCAACATGAAGTTTCATGATATCTACAACAACCCATGTTGCTCTACAAACCCTTGGCATATTTTGTGGCTCTCTACACTCTTATATCAAGCATTATTTCATCCTCATATGGCCATGGAACGGATTAAAATATTTTTTCATTGCATATTGGAGCTTGGAAGACCTCAGTCCGACCCTTTGTCAAACTATCCATTGTTGTATGGATTCCATAGAAGGTCAGTGATAGACAGATTGAAGGTCAACACATTGATGAAAAAATAAAATAGATGTTTCAAATTGTACAAATAGTTTCAAAGGATATTCCATATCTCATTGAAAATATATTTCCTTCATCTAAAATGGGTATTTTTCGGTTTTTCATTTACCTTCCTTGTTTGTGAGATATTCTTGTTTGAAGCAACATATGTCTATACATAATGTGACCTCACATACAACAACTTTAAACAAGTAACACAGAATCCACACATAATATCATAGTCTATACTATAGTTCGTTGGAAATATATTTCTATCAGCTAAAATGGGTATTTTGTGGTTTTTCATTTGGATTCTTAGTTTGAGAGATATCATTAATTGAAGGAATGTATGTCTAAAAAATAGTGTGCGCATGTCCACTGAAATTCAACAATATTTTTTCAATCCCTGAGCTACCAAAAAATAAAGTATGTTATATGGATGGAAAGGTCTCTTCAATATCTCAACTGGGTCTTCAACAAAATTCATTTTCTCTCCTGCATTAGAATCTATGAATGGATTTGCAGCAAGACATCAACTACACCAAAGACCATTTTTTGAATTTTATGAAATCATATTGTAATCATGTTTATGAGTCAACCACATAAAACCCATGGTTTTGTAATCATGGTTATGGGTCAACCACACAAAATCAATGGTTAAGGATCAACCACAAAAAACCAATAGTTACGGTTATGGGTTAGCCACACAAAACCCATAGTTATGGTTATAGGTCAACCACACAAAACCCACAATTATGTATTGTAATCATGGTTAGAGTTCAACCACGCAAAACCCATGGTTATGGGTCAACCACAAAAAACCCATGGCTAGGGGTCAACCACATAAAACCCATGGTTATGTAATCATGGTTATGGGTCAACCACAAAAAAACCCATGGTCATGATTATGGTTATGGGTCAACCACACAAAGCCCATGTTTAAGGGTCAACCTCACAAAACCCATAGTTACAGTTAGGGATTAACCACACAAAACCCACGATTATGGGTTAGCCACACAAAACATATGTTTATGGGTCTACCACACAAAACCCATGGTTAGGGGTCAACCACACAAAACCCACAGTCACAGTCACGATTATGGGTCAACCACACAAAACCCATAGTCATGGTCATGGTTATGGGTCAACCAAACAAAACCCACGGTTATGGGTTAATCTCACAAAACCCTTCTCTTCATTGGAAATTGGCACATTGTAATCATGGATCTATTTTTAGCATAAAATGATGGGGACCATCATTTTCTAAGGGGGGAAGAATGATCCAAATTTCATAGGGCATATGGTCTGAATTCGGATGTGTAATACATAAACACATTAAATGGAGATGCCACCATTTCCCATTCATCATAAAATCATTAGATAGAGAGGTCACCCTCTCCCATCCATGGTATTTGACAATCCATGGTTTTGTTCCATGGTATGGCTTCAAGACACATTGTAGCTCCCCCATCCATGGTATTTGACAATCCATGGTTTTGTTCCATGGTATGGCTTCAAGACACATTGTAGCTCCCCCATCCATGGTATTTGACAACTCATGGTTTTGGCCCATGGTATAGCCCCAAGACACATTGTAATAATGTTATAAAAATTCTCTATGCCTTCTCAATAAAGCATTCAATGTTTTTTTTGCATCCTACCTTTCTGGTCTTATTACTTTGTGTTAATAATTGTGAATTATTCTTGGTTAATCCATTTGAGTTGATGTTTTGAGATGGGAGGCTCTTTGAGCCTTGCCTCTGATCTCAATCATGGATGCATTGATAAAAATTTTCAATATTACTCTCCTCCTCTCTTAGCATCCAAGCCTTTCGAGTCTCATCCCTCAAGATCTGTATTACAAGACCCAAGCAACAAAACACTCACACATTGTTAAATAAACCTAATTCATGTAGAAGATAGAATGGGGATTTTTCATTTGAATATAATCATTAATATCACTGATTGTTTGTCCATTTTATGTTTGTGATTGTGAGGAGGAAATGTTTCAAGAAGACCAAGTGTTATGGCCTTCAAGAGCCAAACAATATGAGGATGGCCTCATGGTTAAATGAATATAACTTATGTAGAGAAAAATTGGTAAATTAAGATTTGAAAAGTTGATTATTAATTCTATTGATGGTTTTTCTATTTGTGATTGATGTCAGGAGGAAACGTTGTAGGAATACCATGTTCTATGGTCTGCAAGAGAAAAACACCATGAGAAATATCTCATGCTTTGGAAACTTAGTTTCTATGTGAAACATATTTGAAATTTTTAATTGAAATTATTATGATAATTGTCTCATAGCAATGGAATGAAACACACATTGGTTTAGCTATAAAATTTGTTAAATTTTAATAATATCTCATGTGAATTCCATGCATATATGTAATACAGGTGAGACGGTGAAAGCATTCCAGGAGGGAATGTGTTGGTTGTTGAATATGAAAAGGAAAGGGGAATACAAGGGCGGCTTAGGTTTGAGGATCATGTGTAATTTATTGCATGTGTTTGTTGCTCCGCAGTGTTTCTAAACCATGTAAGAGCATGGGTACTTGGGACATGTGCAGGGGTATTGGTAATTTTTCTACAATCTCAAACCAAAGAGCACTGGGGGAATGGGTATGATTGAGGGACTTTGTAGTAGATAATAGGTACCATCGTTAAAGAGCATTGAGGGGGTGGGTATGCCCAAGGGACTGTGGAATAAAAAAGGGGTACAATCCTTATATTCTGTGAGTGGGTATTGTGGGACCATTCTATCCTGCAGTTAAGTGATCCTCCTATGTAATTCCTATAGGGAACCATTGGTTGGATAGGAGAGGGGCCACGCATGTCTATCTTTTTATTATGCCTGATAAACCCAATCAACACACTAGCTTGGCATTGGTTATTGAATATTGTGTCCAAGCCATCGTGCTGACCAAATATTTGTTTTGTATGTATGTACAGGTGATCTAAGGCTTTCAAAAGACTTGATAAATTTTGATTTCACATTGAAGAGCACTAGAAAGGGGTGGGTACACTCAAGGTACTTTGTATCAGAGAAGAGGTACCATCCTTATGGTGGGCAGGGTAGGTCTTGTGGGTACCATAGTTGTCTGAAGTCAAAGCGGGATACAATGGACTTAAATGAATATGCTTATGTAGATAAGTATTTGATTATTTCACAACTTCTTGTTGATTTAATCTGAATATGCATGTGTATATGCTTCAGCTATACTTCTGAAAAATCCTATAAGGGATGATTTCCATGAGAGAAAATATAACGTGTGAATTGACTCATTGTTTGAGCATAGATATTCCTAGATTCTAAGACCTTGGAGACATCTTAAGTATGTAGTTGGATAGGTGGCTGTCCTGAAAGGCTCAGTATGACGAGGTAAATATTGGAAAGAGAACCAATGGGTGCTAATAAAGATAAAATAAAGGTAATTGCAACAACAAAGAAGGTCATGGAGCCTTGTTGAGAAATTAAAGAGAACACCAACGATGGTTTTATTATAAGGGGGAGGGGATTGTAATTTCCCCATTCTGACCCTTGGTATATATATTGGATTGATGTGTAACTATTGCAAATATGATAGTATGGATTCCTAGTGTAGAGATCAAGGACAAGGCCAAACTAGTGAATGGATAGGAATATATGATGTAAATGTTGTTACTTGGACTATATGGTTGGATGTTATGCGAACTCTAAAATGTATGTAAAAGCATGTAAATATGAATAATGAAATGGTCCAAGCATGGTTGTGTAGGGAGCACCAAAGGGACTATGATTCCACCATAGGGGAAAAGGAACGAGAGTCTAGGGTAGACTAATCCCTTGCTACCAAGTGTCAACCTTATAACTCACCCAATGATTCCATGTGTCTTGAATAAGCCATTTATTTCCTTGTTGACTAATTAGCCTCATATTTGAATGCATGTGGGTGAGTTTGGTGGGTATATCACCTCACGAAGTTATGGAAACATTGGGGAGGTGATAGTGTTGTCAGCCATCCTTCCATTTGTTGTCATAATCCATGTCAATAGATTTTTCCTCTATTATTCTCTTACCTGTTGGAAATCGATATTCACATGCATCCTTACACAATATTGTTCTTCCTTACGCACTCTCATTCACTCTTCACCCCTATTTGGATTCATGATGTGGAGGAATTTGTGAGCATTCATTCACATGATGTGATTCACACTATGGACACACATTTTGGATGCATGTTGTGATGCATGCATGTTCACCATGGACGTAGATGGATTTATCGAGCCAACAATCTCTGTAACATTGTTATTGACTATGTTAACCCTAAACTTTAGTTGGAGATAGGAGGTCTCAAATTTATGAATGTAATGTAGAATCTGTGGTTGGGAAAGCTCTTTGAATTCCCTATGGAGATTTGTGTGAGAAATTGACAAAATATAGAGAGAATATTGGGTTGTGGGCCAAGAGAGAGAATCTTGTAGTTGTTCCTTCTCCTTGGTGGACTCATAGCCTAGCTCAGGGGTGGCCTATAAAGCTAAAATAATATAGGTGAGAAAAGTACCTACAGTTGAGTGGAAAGCATCCCTTATAGAGTCGGTATCTTGGATCTTGCTGTTAAAGATAAGTGTATATGTGTATTTGAATTGGGTATGCCTTTAATGGATGTCTGCAATAAATTATGTTTGCGTATTCATAAATTGTATGTGTGGATCATGTGTGTCTCAACTATGTATGTTTAGTTTGCACTTGCATCGTTTCTTAAGTTCTGTGGAGGAATAACATCGATATGGGAAGCTTGCATTTGTACCTTAGTTGTGTGCTTGACCTGGCTAAGTGTTAACTTGCCAAGTTGAAAGAATATTGAGGATTTTTCACGGAAAAAACTGTAGTGTGAATTCCTAAGTCCAGAAGGAGAAATCTCAGTGAAATTTTGTTAACAGAATGTTCATTGTGTTACAAAGGGAGGAAATCAAGAATCAAAGTTTTCTTGTAAAGTTATGGTGGAGTCTCGGCTTCCAAATTTCGAGTAGGAGGGTGATAGAGACATGTGTATGTAATTTTCAAAAGTTTCGCTTCCGAGGAATTGATGCCAATATCAGCGTCATATAGGTCATGGAATTTTTTTGTTCAGCAGTTTTGACTTCCAAGGTCTGATGTATAGACATTAAGGTGAACCTATCAAAGGTGTTTTTTCCAAGGAGTAGTTGCATAGCTCCAAGGTTCGACTCTTGATGTTGAAAACATCGAAGTCAACTTATTAATGGTAGTATCATTATTGTTAAATTATATCATGTGTTTCTAACTTCTGTCTCCCGAAGTCAGAAAAGTTGAATTCGGTAAGTCGAGGGTGGTTTTGTTGGAATTTGTTTTGTGGTTCCAACTTTTGACACATGAATTCAGAAAGTCAGAGTTGGGAAGTCGGGGTTTATTTTGTTGGAGCCTATTTGTCAGTTCCAACCTCCAACTCCTGATGTATGGAAGATAGTACTCGATGTTGGAAAGTCAAGGAGGTGGTTTTATTGGAACCTGTTTGGTGGTTTCGAATTTCAACTCTCGGTGTACAGAAGATAGTAGTCCAATTTAGTAAGATGGAAAGGTTTTGTTAAGAAATTCTTTCATAGTTCCGAATTCCAATTCTTGATGTTAAAAACGTCAAAGATGACAATTTGGGTTGGTTTTGTTGGGAACCAATTTGTGCTTATGAATTATAACTTCTTATTTACAGAAGATAGCAGTCAAAGTCAAAAATTCGATGGTTTTTGTTTTGGAATAGTGGTATCATTATGAGTTCCAACTTCTGATATCGAAACATCGAAGTCGACAAGGTGAGTTGTGTATGGTTTATGGGTGTTCTGATTGTTTACTCCTGGTGTATGGATGTCGAAAATGACAGGAAAGGTGGGAATAAGTCGACAAGTTGGAAATTAGCCATTGAAAGTGGAAATTAATAGTCAAGATTGTCTACAAGGTTAATTAAGGGGTTGATTAGCCAAGATTAAGATTCTAATTAGTTTGACACATATATTTAAATATTATGAAGTCATATTTGGTTTTTGGGAACATTGGAAGCCTAAATTTGTGTAATGCCTCCTATGATGATCAGTTTGGTTGAGGAGAACATGATAGAATGGTATTGGAGGAAGAAAACTTGACAAAATGGAATTTGAATGAGTTCCCTGTCATCTCAAAATGCCACTTTGGTTACCGGGGATGTTAGAATATGGTATCAAAGCAAGAAAACTTTACGAATGGCATTGCAAAGTGTTCATTTTCATATTAAAGGGCCACCAAGGCGATCAAGGACATGAAATATTAGTTTTGTAGAGTGGCCATGGGAACAGGTTTTGTATGAGATAATGAGGAAAATACCATAGAGTTTTAAAATTGACAAAAAATTTCAAATAGAACCAACATAAATCCATCTTAAACTTGAATCTATCTAGCACCGAGAGGGATCCAAGTTCTTGAGGTGTATTTTTTTTAGTCTTAATATTTTAACACTTCCAAAAATATTTAACACCAAGAAATTTTATTTCTCTCAGTTATTGATAGATAAATGGATTTTTTAATTACTTTTATTTGGTTTTAATTTTTTATTGTATGAGCCAACAAGAATTTTTTTTTTTTTTTTTTTTGGTACATAATGCTACATTACGTGAAAAACATATCCCCCATACTGGGTTCTCAATCACCTCACTACTCTCCGTGCAATTAATGCTTATGTAAAGGATATGTAGCCATTAAAAGAGGCCTTTTATTTTCCTTAAATACTAAGGAGAAGCAAGAGAGTGGGATGAGAGAGGAGAAAACAAAATAATTATCCAAATCATGGTTGAGGAAAGTGCTAAGTGTGCACATGAATTTTATGAAATTAATAAAATCATGCTAGAAGAGGATGAGGAAGGAGTGATTGCAACAATGAAACTTTAGAAAAGAGAGGTTGAAAAAGATGATGGTCCTACAATAACCAAGTTGCATGTGATTTCAATTGAAGTAGGAGAAGAAGTCGACGCAAAATGGGATTGTTTTCTAATGATGTTTTATATAAGGATTTCATTACAAATAATGAGGAAGGTATGACCCTTGAAACTGAGAAAGAGAAAGGCTATAGGGCCCAAGACACATTAAAGGTGTTCCCATGAACATGGGTAACTCTTTTTGGCAAGAAGAGGGCATATGTATGCTAAAAGGTGAGCTCAATCGAGATTTTGTTAATCCCTCAATTGAGCTTATTTAAAAAGATCAATTGATAGTTAAAAAAACCCTCGATCAAAATATAGATCTTGATCAATGGCTTATCTAAGCCCCAATCAAGAGCTTGAGCTCGATTGAGTTACCATGCTCGATCGAGTTTTAAAGTTAAATCGAGAGAATGTGAGGATGCAATTTATCAACTGAAAGGACTTGGCTTGACATGATCCCACGGAGTTTCAAATATCAATTGATTTATGACGCTTGATCAAAATTTATAAATCTTGGTCGAGATCTTCACCTCTAACAGGTATAAAAATGTAAAATCATGAAACCTTGGATTATATGGACACGTTTGTTGCATATGAGCTTGAACAAGGACTATAAAGTGGTTGTCTTGATTTTACCAGGGACTGCAACATGCCACAACCACCACTTATTTCTACCATGTCCTCCACAACTATATATAAGCAACTCAAAACCCCCAAAATAAGTTCTTCTATGCATTGAAAGAAAGTGTTGATTTTTTCAGGAATTTTATGAAATTTCTTCATAACCCTGAAAAAACAGTTCTTCTAAGCATTGATTGAAAGTGTTTTTTCTTTAATAAATTTGTGAAATTTGTTCCAAACCCTCAAAAACTAGTTCTTCTATGAATTGTTTGAAAGTGTTGTATTTTTTAGGAATTTAATGAAATTTCCTCAAAACCCCCAAAAATTAATTATATGTATTGATTCAAATTGTTTTTAGTAATGCAATTTTAACCAAAAAAATTGTAATATTAGATATTTTTACTGTACATGTGTAATCCATACTTTAGTTAAAAATAAACCAACACAAATTCATCTTAAACTTGAATCTAACAAGCACTAAGGCATCTTATTTCTTGAGGTGTAATTTTTTTAAATATTAAACTTAAGAAATTTGACCCCTCACATGTTTGATATATTTGGGTTTAAGTTTTAATCTTGTTAGCAAGATCTGAATTTTTTAAATTTATTTTCATAATTTTTTTATTTTATGAGAGGACATGTATTTTTTATTTTATGAGCCGACACTTTTTTTTTAATTTATAATGTAATGTTAAACATTACGTTACATTATTAAGAACATATATTGGTGGGTAAATTGATTTATAGGCAGGTATTTCTTAGATCCTTTATTGTATTCAAAATATAACATATATAATATTTATCTTCATTGTTTCATATAGATTATTTCTAGAGCAGGTTTCTTCCCTTTGCAAATCACGTTCATCAAGAGGATCTAGTTTTGTGGCACCCCCACCATGTCGTGAACATAGTCGTATGTGAATTATTTACATATATAGTTTTTTTTATTGACTTAGATAAAAAAGTGAATACATGTAACTGAATTATTAATTATTGCTTGTTTCTACTTTCATAGGCACCCCACCAACTAGAGAATTTGGTGATCGTTTATCTGGGAGAATCATGGTCAATATTTCATATGGTGGTCATGACTCATTAACATACTGAAAGCATGATTTTGTACATTCATGTAAATTAAATTCATATTTATATATTTTTCAACTACTGGTATCTTGATTTTCTATCATCATTTTGTAATTTGACTAATATATATATATTTTTATCTATTTATTAGGTGCTCATCCTACTTCTCCACCTCCTTGATAGGATGAGATCACAAGGATCATGCTCAAGGATATTACATTACAGTGTGATTGGTTGTGCACCCAATTAGGGGCCATTTTCTCCAATTTCTCATCCAAACAGTCGATCATCATGGTGATCGATGTAGATGATGGATTGTTGGAGGTCCACCAAAAGGAAGGGCCTCTTACTGACATCTAGAAAACTAATTTCTGTAGGAGGAGGTACCATGTATTGGGTCCTAATGGAAGGTTGTGAAAGATGCAAAAAGAGGAAAGGATGTCAAGGGAAGTTTGTTTGACATCCCTTGTGTTTGTGCTCCTAGAAAACCACTCTTGTTATGAGATCTTAGGCTTGAGGTTATTGTGCCTCATGTTTGTGATAGGTTTATTAGAGCATGGGGCATATTCGCTCACCATAACTAGGTCACATTGTACTTTTCCAGACATGTGTATGCAGAGTTTGTGTTACACGTGTATCATAATTACATGAATACATGATCATAGAGAAATAACATAAAACAAAATGAAAATATAAAAAAAACATAAACACAATACAAGAGAGACACCAATATACATGGTTCACCCAATATGGGATACGTCCACACTTATTTCCAATCCTTTCTATTATACCGTCCAACAAAATTAACGGATACAACCCACATAACATCCACTACAACTTCATCCACGAGATGTAGAACAATTGGTGGCGGGGTATGGTTAAGACACCCCCTAAGCTGAAAGGTCATCGGTTCTATATCTGCTGGATACCATAAAATCCAACCATGTTAAGGGTTGGTGCGGTGCAGGCCAGGTGCAATCCCTAGGTGATTTTGATGGCTTAGATGCCCATGGTTTGTGGTTTCTTAGCTAATGGAAACCATGCTAGTCAGGGGGGTTCCACCACTTTGCCAACAAAAAAAAACATCCACTGCAACTTCTTCTTCATTTCCTCATGGTCTCTCTCACATAATCACAAAGATCATTTTTCACAATACTATAATGCAATACACAACAGTAATACAATTCCTTCCTTTTAAAGAGGGATTACCATGGGAAAATCCCATGGGTCCGTAAACTAACCATTATTAACCAAGTCATGACTATGAAATTACAACATTTTACAAGGAATTTTTTCTAAAACTTTCACTATGGGAGCGTTGCCCCCGAACCCCCACCAACGTGGGCTCTTAAATTATTTGTCTCTGCCCCCCAAAAAAAACCCCCATTATAATTATAGTGGGGTTAAACCCCCCCACACCCACAATCATGTACTAGGATCCAAACACAGTTGAAACACAACCACTGAGTTAGGAAGATCATTCTCCACCACTAACAATATCCCATTTAGATATTGATCACAACAACTTCACTACTACTGCACTTGTTGGAATATGATTCAAACCTTGGATATGGAATATTTCTCATCTTCACCTTCATGCTTGAAGTCCAATTGGAATTGAGTAGGAACTCATTTTCTCTCTGGTTATTACCTTTGTCAACATGTTTGTAAGATTTTGGCTAGTATGTATCTTTTCCAACTTCAACAATTCATCTTCCAAAATAGATTGTATTAAATGGTATTTGAGATGTATATGTTTAGTCTTAGAATGGAAAGTTGAGTTGTTTGCAAGATGAACAGAACTCGAGTTGTCACTATACAACATGTTATTGTCATGCTCCTTACTCAGTTACTCCATAAACCTCTGTATCCAAATCATCTCTTTACTAGCCTCTGTAGCAACAACATACTTTGCTTCCATTGTTGAAAATGTAACAACCTTTTTTAGTTTCAAAATACAACTTTCTATTATTCTACCTATAGTGAAAACATACCCCATGGTGCATAAAAATATCCTTGTAAAAACATATATGTATCAACATATCCTTGTAGAACAATGTTCGAACCTCCAACACATAATGCATGAGTAGTAGTACCTCTCAAATACCTAAGAATCCACTTTACTTCCTTCCAATTCTTTTTACTTGGATTGTTCATATACCTGTTCACAACTCCCACTGCATGTGCAATATTTGGTATTATGCACACCATCGCATACACCAAGATACCTACTGCTGATGAATAAGGGACCTTCGACATTTATTATATCTTCTCATGTGTCTTGGGACACATCTCCTTAATTTGTTTCAAATGGATAGCCAAAGCTTTACTAACTAGTTTCGTATCTTGCATTCTAAACCTATCCAACCCGTTTTCTATGTACTCACCCTGAGACAATGTCAATTTGTGATTTTTCTTATGTCTTGTTATTCTCACACTAAGGATTTTCTTTGCAACACCCAAATCCTTCATCATAAATGAATTAGCTAATTTCCTTTTGAGCACCTTTATATCCTAAACGTTAGACCTTGCAACAAGCATGCCATCCACATACAACAACAAGATAATAAATCTTCCATTAAGATTGATGAAATAAACACAGTGGTCAAAATGACAACAACTATAACCTTGTTCTATCATAAACCTGTCAAATTTCAAATACCACTGTATTGGAGCATGATTCAGGACATACAATCTCTTCTTCAACTTGCATGCATACTAAATTATCCTTCCCTTTGACCACATACCCATGTGGATGCTACATATAAATATATTCCTCCAAATCTCCATAGAGAAAGGTTGTCTTTACATCTAATTATTTAAGATCCAAATCTTCTATCGCCACTAGACTTAAAATAGTCCTAATTGAAGTAATTTTAAGAACAAGAGAAAATATTTCATCAAAATATACACCTTTCCTTTGTGAAAACTCATTTACAACAAATCTGGTCTTGTACCTCTTCTTACCTCCAGCTTCTTCCTTCAACCTATAAACCCATTTATTCTTCAATACTCTTTTACCTGCAGGAAACCACGGGGTCTTCACTTAGTGAAACCATGCCATAGCACGTTCGTTCGTGGCATATGAAACAATACCCCTATTTTCAAAAAATATTGGAAAATGCCT
>LPNX011066666.1:1014695-1043038 GCA_001517045.1 Pseudotsuga menziesii | reverse complement strand
TCGGGTGGAAATCTCTCTCTTTTTATGTATCTCTGCCCCAAACTAAATATTACAAACACCTTATTGTTATGAATTCCGTATTTGTCAATCTGGATTTAAGCAGGCATAGTCAGTACATTTAATCTAAATATCCAATATGTTCGATATACACAGACCTATCTAACATTGATATACACCAACATGTGCAACGATGCCTCTAATATAACCAATATGTGCCAATATGTTCAATCCATTAAATATGCAATAGGCAACAACACAAAACATCTAGGAATTCATAACAAGCAATCTAGAGCTCTAAATTAACAACCTTAAACTTGATAACTATAACAAGCATATCAGACAAACTCTGATTGATTTGTGAAAGAGAAGTGTGAGAAGCATAAACATTGTGAGGGATAAATTTTACATAACCAGGGTATCGAGTGCATAGAATACGATGAAATATGCATCGAGTATTGTGAAAGAGAAAATTATAATAAGGGTGGAATCCATAACACTCTTTTTTCATTTCCCCAAATCCAACAGTCTATGATCACCATATAGACACTAACACGGATCTATGAAACAGTGTGCATGCCCTATCTAATCTCAGGATGGGTTTACCCTGCAAAATATCTAATCTCAGGCTGGGTTTACCCTGCAAAATTAGGTACTAAAACACAGGTGAAGATACAGACAACTTTGATTAATGCATTCCTAACACATCCATTTAAACAGTGTTTTCAAATGAGCATTAGATTAGGCAACAGAATGTAGACACTTACAAAAACCATCTAAATCCATATTTAAAATAGATAAACCCATATTGGGATGGGCCATACCATCTTTAATTATAGTTGGTTGCAAAGAAAAGCAAAATGCTCCAAGTTGTAGACACTAACACTAACCCATAGAAACTCAGATTAAGTTGGATCTACTCTATTGCATCATTGATTATAACAAAAGAGCATATGAACTCAGATTAAGACGGGATTACAACAGAAACCCATTTATTGACCTAGAAGTCATATACAGCACATGGAGTGGGGGGGTACTAATCAAGCACGATGTTTGTTTCTGTATAACGATATAGAGACAAAAAAAATATGAAAATAAATTATAAACCCTAACATGGAACCCAGTAATATACGTTTCCAGATGCACAAGCGAAACTTTATATATGCAGCATTGCGATTCTCAATGTCAAAGTGTATGTAAAATACATATTTAGATCGATCTACGCTTAGGGATTTATATGGGTTTGTGCTAATTTACTTACAGCTAGGAGTTGTTAGCTTGAGAGTCCTGAAGCAAATGTCGTAGAGGGCTTCATTGTCTAGCACCATACATTCATCTGCATTCTCCACCAGCTGATGCACAGAGAGCGTATTCTGTATGCAGTGCTTGAGGTTGGAGATGGTGTATTTGAGGTGCTTTCCACTTCAGGTGACACACATCTTGGTGGATATGAATTTGACAAGGTTTGTCCAGTACTATGCTTCATGAAGTGCAAGTTAATAAAGAGGTTTTCTTTGGTAGAAGTTGATCGGTTATTTTTCTAAGATGTTTTCTCAGCATGGGGAGTAACTATGAAATGCCTTCTTGCTATAGATAATTGTTGACTGGCTGGCCTCAAACTTTAAGAGAGATGAGGGTATCGACTTGTTAAAAGACAAACAAGCCCTTCAATGTCTAACTGAAACTACAGAGAAGGCTAAGATTGAATTGTCATCACTCACCCAAGCAAGCATTAGGTGCATTAAAACTGTTTTCCTTCAATTACTGTAATGTGCTATCAAGACAGCTCGATGTTATTAGCATGTGTTTATAGGCTCCAGTCATTATAGATGCTTGGTTTTTGTATTTTAGTTTTTAATTGATATGATTATATCACTACTTTTCGATGTCTTTATATTGCTGAAGTGTTTTTTGTATGAGAATGGCCATCACATTGCAATGCATTTTTGTAAATTTCTCCTGTTGTCTCTTATTGCTTTAATTGTAAATTTGAATGTTAATTTGTGCTGCAGTCTGCCATTCATAACAGCCACTGCAGATGGTCCCAAGCATATTGAAACAACCCTTACAAGGGTCCAATTTGAAGAGCTGTGCTCTGATTGCTTGACAGGTAAGTTGGTACCTAATACTCATGGTACAAGTTATTGTTTTAATCACTTCAATCTGAAAGCCGAATCTCATGTAGCCCCACTTTTCTATTTGCATTTTGCAGGCTAAAGACTCCTGTCGAGACCTCATTGAGAGATGCAAAATTGTCTTACAAGGACTTGGATCAAATTATTTTGGTTGGTGGGTCTACTAGGATTCCTGCTATTAAGGATCTTGTCAAGAGAGTGACTAACAAAGAGCCAAAAGTCACTGTCAATCCAGATGAAGTCGTAGCTCTAGGGGCAGCAGTCCAGGTGGGTGTGTTTTACTCGCAGTAGTATTTTATATTTCTTCGGTGGTTTTCAACCATATAAGATACAAGTTATGTGACTTGAGATATGAGAGTATATTTTGAATTGATAACTGTTCCTAAATATTTATAATAAGCAAATTATAATATATGTTTACATATTGGTCATATAGAAGACAAAGAGAAGAGAGAAGCTATTGATACAAAGAACCAAGCTGATTCTGTCATCTATCAGACTGAGAAGCAGTTGAAGGAGCTTGGCGAGAAGGTACCCACAGAATTTAAGGACAAGGTGGAAGCTAAGCTGAAAGAACTTAAAGATGCAATTGCCAGTGGGTCAACTCAGTCTATGAAGGATACGATGGCAGCCCTCAACCAAGAAGTAGCTTGACCCGTGTATATCTCCAGTGTTCCTTGCTTGGAAGGCGGAGACTTAGTTTAGTTTTCGTTCCAAGCTCTAATATATATAAGTGTTTCACTGCACCAATTGAAGACCGAAGTCGAAAAGGCCCTCATCTATTCCTAGTAAGACCGAATTAGCAAAAAAAAATTATCCCTTCTCTGTGGATCCCTAGTCAGTGTTGTATCTAGTTTTGGTACTGTATTCTGCTGTTGAAATTTGTCCATGTAAGCTAGCTCTTGATTCGGCCTTTTCATCTCTGGCTTGCTCAACATAGATACATTATCCCTTTTCCCGAGCACTGATCCACCTGCAATTCTAGGATCCACAAAAGTGCTGCTCCAGTCCTGCAAAGAACCCGATGCAAAGATCATTGAACTAACTGTCGAAGGAGAAATTGGTGATTGATTGCCTAGACTATACAAATGTCTAGATCGGTTAAGTCCGGTCTGCGAAGTTGATGAATGTGTTTGCACTCCAAATGGTGATTGTATATTGCTCTGAATTTTGGAATTTACAGCAGGCATATTGCTTGAAACACCAGCTAAAGTAGGAGCATAACTTTCTTGGATACAAGAAACACTAAAATCTTCAAAGATAGAAGTTGTTGCAGTGCTTCCTGACAGAGATTTTGTATTCTCAGTTGCCTTGTCAATAGAAACTTTCTTGCCATGAGAAATATTGTGAGACGAGACCCTGACTTGTGGTAAACCGCCTTTCTGCATTCTCTGACGTCGTGTCATAGGCACTCCCAAGTTAAGCTTGTTCAGATTGGGGTTCTCACATAGCCTTTCGAGCATTGGAGTGGGATCCAAACAAAGTTTTGGTCGCACTGCCTTCAATATTCTTGATTCAATTTCCATAAGATCACTGTACATCCAAGAATCCTCTGCCATGGATGAAATATCCTTTACAATATTTTCCATAGTTGGCCGCAAAAGCACTTTCTGCACCATTGGAAATGATTCTCCTGAAGAAACAGAATCACCTGAAATTGGTGAACCCTTGCGATAATCCCATACCTCACAAATAACACAACCATTAACGTATTTGCATGGCATATCTTCATGAATATCTCCAGGAAACCAACCACCATCAAATGCCTAGAAAAGAGTCTCAGTTGTTCGGTCATATGGATGCATTGATGTTGTTAAATCCTCGGTTGAAGGTGGTTGCTTCCCTTTCTCTGCAGGCTTTCCAATGGAAAATCCATCGAGGAACAAATTCACAGCAAAAGAAGACTCATGCTCAGATGTTATAGGAGAACCTTCAGAGCTTGTTGATAAAAGTGAAAGAGCAATGCGATCACCACTCATCTTTGACAACACAACTTCCGCTCTTTTCCTCTTGGAGGTTGGGGAATTCGGGGCTTCAACGAAGGTATTGTCACCATGATCAGGGGGAGAATAAGAGGACTTAAGCATATAAATTTTATTGGGTTACCCCAATTTGCAGGTATTTAAAAAAAAAAAAATCACGTTTGTCGCTTAAGCGACACTTAGTAACCGTCGCTTATCCGACAGCTATTCTTTGTATCCGTCGCTTATCCGACAGTTTCCCTTTCTATTCGTCTCTTAAGAGATAGTTTTTTATGTCGCTTATTCGACGCTTACTCAGTTTCTCCATCGTTTAAGCGACGCCTGTGGGTGCAAAAGCTTTAAAAACAATTCCTCATTGTCGCTAAATAAGTGTCGGATAACTGACAATTTAAATTCAAGTGACGGTTACATAAGTGTCGCTTAAGCGACGGTTACTTAAGTGTTTCTTAACCAACGACAAGTTTCCGATACTTCAAAAAAAACCAAAGTGTCGTACATGCGACAGGGAAGTGTCGAAAATCCGACATGACGGCCGTCGGATTTTTGGTCAAAATGTAGTAGTGCCATTTTGGTTTCTTCTTTTCAATGTTAACTTGATTTGAATCATCCAAGTTAACTTGTGAAGAATTCAAAGTATCTTCAACCTGTTTCAAGGTGTCTTCAACCTGTTCATCATCCTGTACCTCTGAAGCCAGATCAAACCATTGTTCATTCCTTGTCTTGTTTAAGTGTTGCATCCTTAATTGTTCCTTAGTTACTTTTTCCTCTAAGTGACTAAGTTGTATTTCAACCTCTTCTACACTAAAACTTTATGTTTCATAAAAAATCACATCCCTTCTGACAATAAAATTTCCATCTGACAGAAGCCTATACCCCTTTTTCTCATCAGAATAACCAATCAACATGCACTTAACACTTCTAGACTCTAACTTCTTTCGCTTTTCTTTTGGGACAAGTGCATAACAAACTGAACCAAAAACTCTCAAATGTTTGAACATAGGTTTGAATCCATACCAAGCCTCAAAAGGAGTTATTCCATCAAGTGAGGATGAAGGAGATCGATTCCTCAAATAAACTGTTGTATGAACTGCTTTAGCCCAATAACATGAACTCAACCCTTTCAAAAATAAAGTCTGATTCATCCTTTCTGACACTCCATTTTTCTACGGAGTATAAAAATTGGTCAACTGTCTTTTAATCCCTCTTTCCTGACAATAAGTCAAAAAATGATTTTATGTAAACTCACCATCGTTATCAGTTCTCAAAGTAGCAATCTTTTCCTTTGTCGCTGTTTCAACCAAATTTTGAAATGACTAAAACTTTTCAAACACTTCTAATTTTTCGTTCAAGAAATATACCCAAACCATCCTGCTAAAATCATCAATAAACAACAAAAAATATTTACAACCACCAAGTGAAGTTTCCCAAGGACCGCAAACATCACTATGAACAAGTTGTAATCTCCTTGTTTCTCTCCAAGTGCTTTTTGAAAAAGCTATCCTTCTCTGTTTGCCATAAATGCAAGCTTCACACTTTGAATTTTCCTTCCAAAAAGTAGGAAACCCCTTTACCATTCCTTGTTGTTGAAGCTATACAAGACTATCAACATTCAAGTGCCCAAAACGAATGTGCCACAATCGGATAGGTGAAACATCAGTTTCAACTAAACCTACAAATTCCTTCAAATGTTCCTTTGATCTAGGAATGAATATTCCCTTCATCCTAAGAAGCTTTCCGTCTTCATAACCTGTCATAACTGTTTTGTATGCATCCTTTTTTGAATTAACAAAAAGGATACCATCTTCCATTATAATTTGATGTCCTAATTGGCAAATGACAACTAAAGAAAACAAATTTTTCTTAAATGTAGGCACATACCAAACATTAGAAATCAATCTTTCTCATATTCCTGGCAAGTCAACCTTAACTGTTCCTTTTTCCTGTGGTAAATGAATAGAATCATCTGCAAGAAAAATTGAATTTAAATGACAATCTTCATAACTCCAGAAGAAATCTTTCCTACATGTCATATGCTGAGTAGACCCCGTATCCATAATCCAAGCATCTTCAAAATCATTTTTGAAATAATAAGAAGACTGAACAAAATTTGCTGATTCCAACCGATGAACTTGAACAAAATACATTGATTCTGATTGTTCAAGTGCTGTAAAAACATATTCACAATTTTCACTATCGTCTGCATGAGCATAATGTGTCACTGATGAAGATTGTTTAGATTCTCTTTCTTTTAGAATTTTTTCAAATGAAACTCTACAGTTTGAAGCATAATGTCCAACTCTATTTCAACGAAAACATGTGACCTGTTTATTACCTCTTCCTCTTCCAGAGACCTGTTGGTTTTCTGAACCTCTTCCAGAAAACTGTGATTGTGTACTTTCTGATTCTTTAGAACCTCTTCCTTGATTTCTTCCTCTTCCTCTTTTGTGGTCTCTTCCTCTTCCAAAACCCTGACCACGACTTCTGTTTGAATTTTGAAAAGCTTTCTGATCATTGCCCTTTTGATGATTACATGAAGACTGTTTGCTAGTACTTGCGACCAAAACATCTTCTCCTGCTTGCTTTGTTTTACCAAAAGTTTTGTCATGTGTGGCAAGTAATTCACTTAGTTCATCAACAGAAATTTTATCCAATTTATTTGTAATTTGTAAAGTTTACAAAAAATGCTTATATGTCTCATGCAATCCTGCGATCAAAATGGTCACCATCATCCTGTCCTCAATTTTACCAAAACCAGCTCTTGAAATTTCTTGTTTGATATTTTTCAACCTAGAAATGTACTCCATGACATCACCTCCTGAAGACAATTTTTGTTGAAACAACTTCAATTGAAGATCAATTTTCTTGGCTTCACTCTGAGAATCAAATAAATCTTTCAATGTCTTCCAAGTTGACCACACATCAGAACTATTTTCAATATGGACATAAATATCATCAGAAACAGTACTGTGAATCAATGCTAAGGCCTTCTCATCTTTTAGTTCCCATTTTGCAAGTTGATCAGGATTAGTCGGTTTGGTAGGCTGAGCATTACAGACACCCTTCCACAATTCATTGTAAATAAGAGTGCTTTGAATATGACGACTCCAAACTTTATAATTTTTTGATCCTTCCAACTTGTCAGATTCATTAAAAAGACTTATAAATTTAGACATTGTAAAAAAATAAACACCTTATAACTCCAGAAGATGTGTATTATGCAAACCTTATAGCTCCAAGAATTAAAAAAAAAGAAAGCACCTTATGTCACCAGAATAAACAATCACCTTATATCACCAATAGAAGATTTTATGCAAAAATATCAGCACCAACATGAAACGAAAATTACCCATCAACAAGAGTCACCATGAAAGAAATATTGGAAGAAACACCACACACCATGCAAAAGAAAGCTATAGGGGCTTGGCCTTGACCCACTTATAGCCTCACGAAAATAATTTGATAGAGCTTCACTTTGCTCTAATCAAACCTTGAGTGAAAATACAAGTACTCCTTATGACACCAACAATACTCTTTATTACTCCAATGCCCAATAAAAAACTACACCTTATCACTCCAAAAAATAACAAATATTTATAGGTGAATTGGAGAGATACACGATTGTTGAGTGGGAGGTCACAAGATCTAGTCCCATCAACTCCAAAAATAACCTTTTTTTTCAAAGTTTTATTTCTCCACCTTTTTCTTCTTAATATAAAAGATCTCCAAAAATAAAAATGAATAATAAATTACCTTATCTCTCCAAAACAACTTATTCACTTTTCAAAATATTACATAAATCTTGAATTAAATGAAAAGTGAAAAACTCTTCTATCTCTACGCTGGAGTTTTGTTGGTTCTTTTCAACGTTGGTTTTCTCTCTTCAATGCCTACTGGTTTTCTCTCTTCAACGCTAGTTTTCTCTCTTCAATGCCTGTTGGTTTTCTCTCTTCAACGCTGGTTTTCTCTCTTCAATGCCTGTGGTTTTCTCTCTTCAATGCCTGCCGGTTTTCGCTCTTCAACATTGGTTTTCTCTGTTCAATGCCTGTTGGTTTTCTCTCTTCAATGCCTGCTGGTATTCTCTCTTCAATTATGGTTTTGCTGGTTCTTTTCAACGCTTCTTTTCTCTCTTCTTCTATGCTGATTTGGACATCTAGTCAAAATTTCGCTATTCCAAAACCTTGAAAGTCACCTTATTCAAACAACCTTCCAACCAGGTTCCAACCAGACCAAGCTTCAACCACATGCTCTGATACCACTTTGACAAAGTGTCCTTAGACACATAATGTTATTAAAGAAGAAGGAAAATAATTACATCACAGAGATGTGAGGGCTAAGTCCAGAAATATTACCTCACATGGAAAACTCGATAGATTTAAATATCCAAAGAGTAACAACTAATTTACCATTACTGAAACTAACTAAGGGAAACCTCACATAATCACATGAGTGTGTAGATGCCCTTTTACATTTATTAAAATAAACTTCTAATTATTACATTTTGGATCATAATTCCTAACAAATGATAATAGGCACAGGAGAAACCCTCTCATCCTCTTCCTCTGAATGAGTCAAGTCAATAGTAGAAACAGGGATGGAGATTTCCAAGTTTTTCGAAGAATGCTCCTCAACCTGGGTTTGTTAATATTGATCCTTTTCAACCACAGTGGTCACCTGAGCTATTGTAGTAGGCTGAGAGGTTGTAACTTCCTGAGTATCTAGTGCTGAAGTCATTTTGCTGAGTCTTTGTTTGATCTGCTCGGAAGTGTGCAAATAGGCCTTAACCTGCTTCTCCATAGATGTCTGGGGGACTTATTCCATAGGATCTTTCCCTTTACCTGTGTCTGAACTGGTTCCAATGGGTACATTTGTGGATGCCAGAGCCTCCTTTTCCACAACTTTAACTTCCCTGCTTTCCCTGTCTTTTATTACTTTTTCCTAAATGTTTAACTCCATGTACCTGTAATGTTGAACTCTGTCCTTGATTTCTTTTTGGTATTGCAATATATGGCTTTGTTCTTCCTTATTTTTAGCCCTCGCTAAGACTTCAGAAAAAGTGTCAAATCCCTGGTAGATGGAGTCATTGAGAGTTTCTTCATGAGCATATCATGTTTTAAAATGGTTCTGCTTGAGGTGGATGTCAACAATGCCTTTGGGATCATGTTTCCTTTTACTAGCAAAGCCAAGCTTGAGTGACACTATGTGGTAACTAAGATTTGATGCCCAAGTAGAAGTAGGTATACTCAAAGATCGAAGGGTTATAGGAAACTTGGGCCAAACCTTCCTCTTAGGTGCAACACATTTTTTGTAAATCCCTTCTGTGACTGTTTGAAATGAAATCTCCTGAAGGACCAACCTATTAGGAATGACCTTAGGCAACATATGGGCAGCATTGCTACCAAAAACCCTGATATAGGTGAATGATTCACTAGCATACCAGTTTCCCATAGTGGCTATGAGGAATTTTGCTTCCGATGAGAAGGCAGGAGCTTCTTTGATAAAAATCAGGAAATAAACCCGGCAGAGGATACTCTCACATATATCATAAAACCTGGTTACATAATTTGTATCCCATAACTCAAAATGATAAATATGCACAGGCAAGGCTGGTAATTCCCAACTCCATCCCATATTGGGAAAGTGGAATTCGGCACAAAAGACATTCATAATGAAAGTAGAAAGATAAAAGTTGGGATTCTTTCTTGTAGTAGCTTTCTGGAACTCATGTATGGAATTTTTGAGTTCAAGTGAGAGGATTGAAGCCCAAGGGAAGGATTCACCTATAGTTATGATGTGGTGAGCAATGGGGGCCCATTCTTTCTTGAAGAAGGAACAGTTGGGGAGACCATAAAGCTTGCATAAAATTTTTGCAAGGAGAGAATAAGGTTCCTTAAACCATTCAATGGGGTAAAGGTCATCTTTCCTTTGGGATAACTTGCGTGGTTCAACCATCCAAGATTTGAGCATTTGGTCGAAATTGAACCTAGACTTAGCAGCATTAATAAAGTCTACACCGAGGAGCTGCGTAAACGGTTTAAGGGCATAAATTCTCACAAAGGTTTCAGAGTAGAAATTAGCCAATTGCATTCCAATACTGGTGTTAAAGGAACGGTCTTTCAGGTTAGCGTGATCTATGATCCATTTAACAACATCGGTATAAGGGAGGATAGTCGGTTTGGCAGCAATCATATGAAAGCTAGAGTCCCTAATTTTCTCATAAACGAGTTGGTTTCTTTGGAAATATGAAAGGTCCTTATTATCAAATATGGAATAAACTTGAGACCAATCCAACCAATAGGTTTCAGACACTCGACCACTAGTGTCATAAAAGACACCAAAGTTCAGATCTTTCGTAAACATGTCTTTCTGGAGGGTTCTGCTACTAGTAATTTGGGGTATTTTGATTGTGGCCATGTCCTGTTCGAATGCTGGTACTAGTAATTAAATTGAATTATGCAGGAAGCACAGTAAGCAATTCAAATTGTGAGAAAGCGACTTGATAACCAACCTGAAACCATAACGAACACTGTCGAAATTGCTTGGTAAAATATGGAGGTAAATCCACGCGGTAGAGAAAATTACAATGGTAAAAGAAAGTGAAAATCCATAAATAATACCAACATATTTATAATTCATGGGTAATAATACAGACCGTAGGATCAGGGTGAAAAGAATGGTTAGGATCAAGCTTTGCGGGATACAAGGCCAAACGTGAAATTCAGAAATTTTATCAATCATTCCGTAACCTGCATTCCGCATTTCATGGGATGCGAGATGCAGAATCACAAAACAAAGAAATATTTATTCAATCAGCTCTGCATCCCGCATTTCACATTTGGCAGGATGCGGGTTGTGGACACACGTAAACCAAACGATTAATAAATGTCAATCCCGCAACCCTCATCCCGCATTTTTGCGGGGTGCGGATTGCGGCTCGATAAAAACATATCTAAAATTTTTGCACATCCCACATTCCATATTTGTAGGATGCTGGTTGTGGGAAGAAAAAAATCAAAATATCCAACTAAAATACATCACACTCCACAACTTGCGGGTTGCAGGACACAGGATGACAAAACAATTCCAAGCAAAACCAATCTTTCTACAACTTAAAACAAACAAATTAAGCATGAAATTTTGGAAACTTGGTTAAGTTAGGGAATCCTAAGAATCAACAAAGATGTAATGAAAATCAACAATGTCACAAAGGGTCTTACCAAGTTACCTTGTATGTGTGATTGGGTTCTCGTGTTAAAATAACATGGGATCTATTGTACCTACAACAGGCCTGTAGAAATTGGCTTGGGATGGTAGGATATTGTTGATTGCTAGATTTCCCCTCTAAAGGAATTTAACCTTGTCCTAGAATATAAGTATGTGGAGGAACTACTATTTAATAATATGATAAAAATGTTTTCCAACCCCTTCCCACTGGTATGGAGTGAGATTTTAATTCATTTAGGGATATTTTGGCATCAATGCATCTTTCATATGATATGGGATCCATCTCTTCGAATATCTCTTTAACTAGATCCATATATAAAATTGATGCCCTATTCTCTTAATTAATTTCTCCTCATTATCCACACTCTCCAATGGATTATCATCAAGATATGCATTCCTTTTCTCAATTAGATTCTCTTTGAATTGTTCCTTTGGACATATATATTGATTTCCATCCCAAGGGTGAGGTAACCCCATATTTATTATCTTTTCAAATATATATTTGAAACCATTAACATCATCATCTAATTTGTTCATGTGGATCTTGTTCCTCATCAGTTGACCTTGTTTATTAATAATTTGTATGAATATTTTAGTGAGTTAAGATCTGCTTGTTATCTGCATCTCCTCTAGATATCTTTTTCTCTTTGTTAGGGTTAAATTAATCCTCCATCTACCCACATAGTCTATTGGATTATTTTTTCGTAGCTTAAGAGGTCATCATCACCCACTAGTGCATGGGGCACACACCTAAGGGTCATCATCCAGTTCCTTCACCTAATTGTGTAAGTTTAGGATCCCTAGGGACCATTCCTACATTATAGGAACCCACTATGAGTGCCGCTAGTAGTCACCTTCAGTTGCACGTGGTAGGTAATCAGTCATGCTCAGTTATTCTTGAGTTACCATCAGTTAGATCATAGTCAGTTAGATTAGCACCAGTTGCATGATTCATAGGAGTGTGTATGCCAATATTCACCTACCATTATTAGTTAACTAATTGTAGAATGATTTTCTTATCCAAAGTTAAACAAGTGAGCTACAACTGTGATTATCATCGAGACTAAGTTAGCTAAACAACCAATTTGAGTTGGTGAATTCAAATATTGTTCATAGTATTTGAATTCAGTATATTGTATGGATATCATATTACTGATTAATTAATGAAGATTGATGTAATAATAATATAAGCAATACTTCTCCGATTTGTGTGAAATTTCTGTTATGAATCCGTTGTTTAGTTTACATTGATTTGATAATTCCAATGTATAATTATTTTTAAATATCTCTCACTCCAAATTATAGATCTTGATGGGTTCTAAAAGTTATGCTTTTCATAATTTTATTTCATTGATTTTATAGCTCATTCGCTTGCAATTTAGTACATATATCCTTAAAACAACTATCTCTTACACTATTTTATTAATTAATGCTCATAAATATAAAATATGTTTGATTCATTGCTTTTGAAGTATTAATCGTAATTTCAACAATGATCCTGGCGCAAACACCCAAAATTACAAAGGGCCACTCCTTTGATATTCATTTCAGAACTTCTTCCTGTACTAAGTTCTGCACTAGGCTTGATGATGAATTGGTTCATTGGTTTGACTTACTTTAGTCTTCTGGTTCTTGATGATCCTGTAATCTGTGCATGCAAATCAAATTTTTGGGTTAATGTTAAAGCTTTGGTTCACTTATGTTTTAAATTCAAAATAATTTTAAATAAAACTTAATATTAATAATGGGAAATTAAATATGATAATTTAAATAAACCATGGAAATTTAAATGTGAAATACTCATGATTTAAATAAATTAAAATCATGGAAATTTAATAAATAAGAAATATGGTCTCATCTTGGAAATACACTTAAATTTTTCAATGTATAAAGTACATGGCAATCAAAGAAACCAATTTAATGCTTAAATTTGATTAATGGAATATGAACAAATATGATTTATGTTATGGTATCTAATACATTGTTTTTGCTTGTTTTGGTTTTTCTATAGTGTGCAGGTCACATGGAATAAAAGTTCATGTGGAGATAAGAATTTAAGGAGATATTAACAAATTAAACACTCACCCAAATCATTCCATTCAATCACAGATCCATCTAACAAGAAAGCAACAACTCTATTATGAAATTGTCTGACACCCATTCCAGTACTCAATCTGGCACTCAATCCGACACTCCCATCATTTAATCCAAGAAGTAGATTTCAGGATCAATTTCTAAGCAATCGGTGGGGAATGATTGAAAACGGTTCAAAACACACCTCATAATCGTCCCAATTCTCCCTAAATCGAGGGCAGATTTTAAATTTTTTCAACAGATTGGGAGGAATTCGCATCTGATTGGGATGTATTTTTTCATATTTTGTGCATTGTCGGATTTGTAAAATCAATGGTTTGTTGAGTGCCAGAGCTTGGGGGATTCAGTTTTGATATTCTCCTCTGAGTCTGAATGTATAAATTAAGGTGTGCATAAGAGAAGAGGGGATTATTATTGTTATCGAGAGGATTTATAATGTAATAGAGTGTTAGATTGACAATAAAATACTATTTTTTTTGTGCATTACAGGGATTAGATCAAGTGTTGAATGTGAAATGGATCCTTCTAAACATTGTTTTATGATTTGAATCATGCATACATACTAAGGCATCTTAGGTTGAGCTATCCCATGTGGCAAGGGCCCACCACAAGAGGTAGCCTAGCCTCTATTAATTCCAGCTTAATACCTTAGAATCTAGTTTTACGTTTTGCAGTAGCTTGTTAATCATTTCATGACAATTTTATTTCATAGAGATTACCTAGTTTTAATCAGTAGTTTATGCTTATCTTTGGCATGCTATATTCACATTAGTTGTTTTAAGTTAAATTTCCATGTACAGAGTTCTTCCATTGTTAAATAGTGTTTCTTCCATTGATAAATACTATTCTTTCATTGATAACCAACGCTTTCTTTTAATAATAAACAAAATTTCTTTTCATTGAATGACCGACTTTTTTTTAATCGATTTCATACTTCAAAGATTAGTTCTTGAATTCACATGTTTGAGTTAGAATTTGCATAGATAAATTCAGAGACACAGTATTAGATGTAAGAGGGAAAGAATTTCATATTATTCGCTTTGTACCTAAATCGTTGAGACAAATCGAGTTCAAATGTCTATGGATTTCTTGAAAGAAGAATTGGTTGTTGAGTTTGAAATTTAAACAGTCTGCACAAAAGAAAAATCATTTTCACTAATCTTGAATAGAATTCGCATATGGATTAGGAAGAATTAAAATAAGAATCAATTTCATAATTAATAAATTGAAAATAGAGGACCAAAGAGGTTTGATATGGATTAATGCAAGGAGTATTGTCGAACGAATTGACGAATGCAATGCGATGTTAACAACAATTCTTACTGGTTAAATTTCTATCAAATATTTAAATTCATTTATGATGTTGAAAATCATTTCCTACGTTTCATTTCCTAAGATTTATAATTGTCTTGTTTATCCTTTGATTGGGCATAATTTAGATTTGATTGTCTCTCTCTCTGATTTAAAACTCGATTTCAGTTGTAAAGATTTGATGGAGATTTAAGTCTTTTTTCATTTAATATCGGTTTAGTACTTTGTTCTTAGCTTTGGTACCAGTTTATCAAATATCCTTTTCTTGAGATTAAAAAATTTTGGATTTGTAGGATTGAGTGGATTTACATACTTCTTTTCTTAATTGTTTGACATGGCATTGCAAATGAATTAAATTTCATAGAATATCTTAATAATAGATTCTAAATATTTTTTATGCATATTCATGGCTAGTTATTTAAATACATAACTTGATGGATTGATGTAACAAAAGATCTCAGTTTATGTGGGTTATATTAAGTAGTTCAATTTAGTTAAATTTAGAATGAGCATTTACACCCACATTAAAGGTTTTATAGATAAGTTATGTAACATTTCAAGTTCTATAAATTCTTCCTTAGTTTGTCACTCACACACACAACACATTAGATGGTTTAAGGTTTTATAAAATATTTTAATTGTTAATTTCAAATATTCTTTCTTGCATTCTTCAACTTGTCATTTACATTTACAACTTGATTGATTGGTTTGACCTACAAATTAATGGTTTGGGTTGAATAGATTTTAGTTTAATTAATTCATGAGCATTTTAATAAATTATTTCTTGGTTTTCCACTTGCACTCAATGCATTTTATTGCTTGGTTGAGTTAGATTTTGTTTTACATTTAAATATCATTTTTCAAGCTAGGATTTAGATTTAATTGTTCTTATTCCTTTATGTTTTGAAGTAAATATAGAAAATATTTGGTATTGGTTTAATTGCTCTTGAATCCCTTGTAGTTGATTATATTTCTAAATAGTTTAAGTCACCAATGAAGGAATTAATGACATAAATCGGTAGATATGGTCACCTTATGTTGGGTTTCCCTCCTAGATGATTGGGCTAGTTGCAATTGTTTTGTGTGTTTACCGACATTAGTTTAGGATAGATTAGGATGGCTTAGTCCCTGATCCTGCACATATTGTGCTTGCACCTCTAAGTCAATGTATCTAGGTCATTAATTTAATATTGAATTAATTGACATATAATTGTACCGACATTTTTGGCACAGTTGTCGGGAAGGTGCTAAAGGGGTTTAAGTGTAGGAAGATAGGTTACCTTTACATTACATAGTAAGGGGGAGGGGAAAACGATAAGGCGCAAAGAAAATTTCACTACAGGATGTTTGTTGTGTAATAGCTTGACCCGTCCACTTTAGTGGGTTTCCCCAAATCCTTTTTGTTTGTTTCTCACAAGTGTGTTTTCTTTTTCACATGTTTGGTTTATTTTTCTGAAAATGTGTGTTTATCCTTCCTATAAGGTGTGTTTACTTTATTGCAATTTAATTTCATAGAATAGTGTTTTTCTTTCTGCAAGTTTAGGTAGTTTACTTTCCTCCAATTTAATTCTAAGCAAGTGTTCTTTTCTTTCTGCAAGTTTAAGTCTGTTTACTTTCCTGCAATTTAATTTCTTGCAAGTGTGCTTTTTAAGAAATAATTCATGTGAACAGATAACTCGGCCACAATGAGCTCTAAAGTAGCATCAGGAGTTCCAATTTTCTTTGAGTAGTGTGCTTCGGTTTTTCAATTCATTCTATCTCATTTTTGTTTTAATAGGATTTATTAAACTTAATTTTAGTTATTTATTTTCGGTGTTGTAAGAATCCTAGATACTAACCCATGTGTGAGACAAGGCTCATTAATTGACAAGATTGATTCAAAGAAGATTATAAGTTTCGAAGAACTCTTTCAAATATTAATAAAAGTTGGGATCTCTTATTCTCAAGAAGAGAAAATTTTGATAGCAGATAAGCATTTATCTACCTATCCATAAATAATATAAGAACCATAGTGCCATGAGATACAAACATACTTTCCTTGCAAATATACCAAGTAATATGGAAACTTGGAGACTACATTCGATGGAGAGAGACCTGAATTTGCAAATTTCTCCACCTATATATAAACGTATCCTTCCTTCGAAACCTTTTGATGCATAAACAAGTAAGTTGGTTGATGCTCCATACTCAGGTAATCACCACAATAACTTTCTCATATGTGGATAAAGGTACATTTTTCAGCGTACTTCACACTTGGTTACATTGGAAGAGATCATACAATTGAATACAAATAATTTCTTTCTTTTTTTTGGATATAAAAATATGTATATAAATAAAAAGACGCATGTTTAGTTTAAAGATTAACACAACTTCACTTTTTGTTTTATTTTTAAATAAAAGAACTAATAAGGAGATAATGTTAATGACTAAACCAAAAACAATTCAAAATCCTTATTTTTTTCATACATGCATATTTATGATTATAACATTTGCTCAAGGCCAACTTTAAATATCATGGGAATTTATTATAACTTTAAGGTCTATCTACTACATATCGGTCACTTGAATGTCCTAGACTCATCATCAAAGATTTTTATTTAAGTATATTTATTAAGTAGTAGCATGAGAGTAAGTGATATTTCTACTTATGGAGAACCGCTATTAAACTTTTATATGAAGAAGTTAGACTTAAGGACTAGAGGACAACTTTAGGTAATTCTCTTTTGGCATGAACTATAATTTCAGGCTATTGTAAATAATGTTACTCATGGTTTAAATTTAATTTATTTATGTTCTTAGAAAATTTAATATAATCTAGTATCAACCAACTTCCACATACTTTAATATATTTTGTAAAACTTATATAGTTACGAGGCAAACCTACTCGGGTACTGAACATGTTTGCTGGCAGCGGGTCCATGTCGAGTAAAATCATAAATAAGGAAGTTCGGTAAATAAAAGCAAACCCGTCAAGGTACTGAACATGATCATTGGAAGCGAGGCTATGCTTGTATGGAACCAAGGTAAACCCATTGGTTACTGAACAAGCTTGCTGGCAGTGGGGAAATTTCATGTAAAAGAAACATAGTAAACATATTTATATGCATATGGATCAATCAAACAAATACCCTTAGTGCATATATACGTGGTTAATCGAATTCATTTGTCATTAGAAAATAGATATACGTTGAACTTAGACCTTGTTATCTAATTCAAACTACATCTAGGATATTACTATCCTAGAAGTGGGGCTTGTAACTGTAGAAATTTAACGAACTCAAAATGTGAACTTTATCCTTATTCCTTCGATGAAAAAAAGTCTTTGAAAAATGAGTCAGGGATGACTTGTTTCCTATAGGATTTCCAGACCATCTATACCCTCATGTTTTCTGTCTAAGAATGCAAGGAAAATTTGTTACATAACTTTTATGGTGTTAGAGAGCATATGTGAGATATTTATAATCTTAAAATATATAAGTATTTGGTCATTCTTATCACTTATTATTTATCTTTTTTTTTTCTAAAAAATGTTTAGTTTTCTTTTATAACAATAATAATAACTTCCTAGAATTGCTTGTCGATTATTGTTGTTAATCCAAAGTGTTGGAATGAAACAATACAAGCGAGTCTCAATTTTTTGATGGCCCGAGGACGTTCCATGACTTCAATTTAAGAGGATGATGGGCTCTAAAAATGATCTTTTCCATAATTTCATTTCATCAATTCCATAGCTTATTCACCTGCAATTTAGTATATATATCATTAAAATGACTATCTCTTTATTTTATTAATTAAATATCATAAATGTAAAATATGTCTAAATCATTAATTTTTATTCATTAATCATAATTTCAGCAATGATCCTGGCGCAAACACCCAAAATTACAAATTGCCACTCTTTTGGTACTTGTTTCGTCACTTCTTCCAGTACTAAGTTCCGCACTAGGCTTGATGATGAATTGGTTTGTTGGTTTTACTTACTTTCGTCTTTTGGTTCTTGATGATCCTGCATATCTATGCATGCAAATCATTTCATAAAAGGAAAAGGACCACCTCAACAGACATTGTAGCATCCATTAATTTCATCATAATAGATTAGAATCTAATTTTAAGTTTTGCAGTAGCTTGTTAATCATTTCATGACAATTTGATTTCATGGAGATTACAGAGTTTTAATCAGTAGTTTATGCTTATCTTAAGCATAATAAATTCGTAGCAATCATTTTAAGTTTTAAAGTTATGTGAACATAGTTCTTCCATTGTTCGATAGTGTTTCTTCCATTGATAAATAATATTCTTTCATTGATAACCAATGTTTTCTTTTAATGATAAAAAAAAATTATTTTCATTGAAAACCATAGTTCCTTTTAATCGATTTCATATTTCAGAGATTAGTTCTTGAATTCACATGTTTGAGTTAGAATTTCCATAGATAAATTTAGAGACAGAGTATTAGATGTAAGAGGAAAGTGAGTTCATAATATTCTCCTTGTACCTAAATCGTTGAGTCAAATTGAGTTCAAATGTCTATGGATTTCTTGAAAGAAGAATTGGTTGTTGAGTTTGAAATTTAAACAGTCTGCACAAAAGAAAAATCATTTTCACTGAGCATGAATAGAATTAGCAGATGCATTAGAAACATTTTAAATAAGACTCAATTTTATAATTAATAAATTGCAAACAGAGGACCATAGCGATTTGATATGGATTAATACATGGAGTATTGTTGAATGAATTGATAAGTGAAATGTGAAGTTAACAACAATGCTTATTGGTTAATTTTTTTATCAAATATTTAAATTCATTTATGATCTTGAAAATCACTTCCTGTGTTTGATTTCCTCATATTTACAACTGTCATGTTTATCCTTTGTTTGGGAAGAATTTAGTTTTGATTCTCTCTCTCTCTGATTTAAAACTCGATTCGATTTGTAAAGATTATATGGAGATTTAAGTCTTTCATTTGATATCAGTTTAGTAATTTGTTCTTAGGTTTGGTACCAGTTTAGCAAATATCATTTTCTTAATATTAAAGCATTTTGAATTTGTAGGATTGAGTGGATTTCTATACTTCATTTCTAAATGGTTTGAGATAGAACTGTAGATGAATTAAATTTCATAGAATATCTTAATGATAGATTTTAAATATTTTGTATGAATATTCATGGCTAGTTATTTAAATACATAACTTGATGGATTGATGTAATAGAATGTGTCAGGTTATGTGTGTTATATTAAGTAGTTCAGTTTAGTTAAATTTAGAATGAACACTTGCACCCACATTAAAGTTTTTATAGATGAGTTATGTAACATTTTAAGTTCTATAAATTCTTCCTTAGTTCGTCACTCACACATACAACACGTTAGATGGTTTAAGGTTTTATAAAATATTTAATAGTTGATTTCAAATATTCTTTCTTGTGTTCTTCAACTTGTCATTTACATTTACAACTTGATTGACTCGTTTGAGTTACAAATTAATGGTTTGGGTTGAATAGATTTTAGTTAAATTAATTCATCATCTTTTAAAAACTTCTTTCTTGGTTTAACACTTGCACTAAATGCACTTTATTGCTTGGTTAAGTTAGATTTTGTTTAAAGTTTAAATACCATTTTTTCAAGTTAGGATTTAGGTTTAACCGTTCTTATTCCTTTAGGTTTCAAAGTAAATAGAGAAAATATTTGGTATCAGTTTAACTTGATCTTGAAGCCCTTGCATTTGATTTGATTTCTAAATAGTTCCAATCACCAACAAAGGAATTAATTACCTAACTTAGTAGATATGGTCACCTTATGGTGGGTTCCCCTCCAAGATGATTGGGCTAGATGCAATTGTTTTGTGTGTTTTCCGACAATAGTTTAGGATGTATTAGGCCATATTATGCCCTGATCCTGCACATATTGTGCTTGCACCTCTAAGTATATGTATATTGGTCCATAATTTAATGTCGAAGTAATTAACATATAATTTTACCAACATTTTTGGTGTCGTTGTCGGGGAGGTGCTAAAGGGGTTGAAGCGTATAAGGTAGATTTGTTACCTTTACATTACACAGTAAGGGGGAGTGGAAAACAATAAGACGCAAAGATGAATTCACTATGTGATTTCCATGGTGTAATAGCCTGACACATCCACTTTAGTGGGTTGCCCCAAATCCTTGTTGTTCCTTTCTCGCAAGTGTGTTTGCTTTTTTCCACGTTTGGTTTATTTTTCTGTGAAAGTGTGTTTATCCTTCCTATAAGGTGTGTTTACTTTCTTGCAATTTAATTTCATGAAAGAGTGTTTTTATTTCCTCAAGTTTAGATAGTTTAATTTCCTGCAGTTTAATTCTAAGCAAGTGTTCCTTTCTTTTTGCAAGTTTGAGTTTGTTTACTTTCCCACAATTCAACTTCTTGCAAGTGTGATTTTTAAGAACTAATTCATGTGAACAGATAACTCGGAGACAATGAGGTATAAAGTAGCATACGGAGATTGAGTCTGCTTTGACTAGTCTGCTTTAGTTTTACAATCAATTTTATCTCATTTTTGTCTGAATAGGTTTTCTAAAACTTAATTTTAGTTATTTCTTTTGGGTATTGTGAGGACCCTGGACACTATTCCATGTGTGAGATAGGACTCATCAACTAAGAATATGGATTCAAAGAATATGATAAGTTGGGAATAACTCTCTCAAATCTTAATAAAAGTTCATATCTCTTCTTCTAAAGAAGAGAAAATTTTGACAGAATCTAAGCATTTATCTACCTCTCTAGAAATAATAGAAGAACCATAGTCCCATGAGATACAAATATACTTTCCCTGCCAATCTACCAAGGAATCTAGAAACTTGGAGACTGCATTTGATGGAGATAGGCCTGAAATTGCAGAGTTCTCCACATATATATCAATGGATCCTTCATGTACTCAAGTAATTGAACATTTAGAAGAAGAGGAATTTCATGGATTGAGGAAGGAAGGTGAGTATCGAGATTACATTGAGGATTGGTTCGAAGAGGTAACGAGGGAACAATACAATTCCTTCCTTTGAAACCTTCTGATGCAGAAACAAGTAAGTTGGTTGATGCTCCATACTAAGGTAACCAACGCAATAAATTTCGCGTATGTGGATAAAGGTATATTTTTTATCTTACTTCACACTTGGTTACATTGGAAGAGCTCATATACTTGAATAAAAAAAATTCTTTCTTTTTTTAGGATAAAAAAAATGTATATAAATAAAAATTTTCATGTTTAGTTTAAAGATTAATGTAACTTCACTTTTAGTTTTATTTTTCAATAAAAGAACTAAGAAGAAGATAATGTTAATGACTAAACCAAAAACAATTCAAAATCCTTATTTTTTTCATACACACATATTTCTGATTATAACATTTGCTCAAGGATAACCTTAAATATCATGGGAATTTACCATAACTTTAAGGTCTGTCTAATAGCTGTAGTTCACTTGTACATCTCGGACTCATCATCAAGGCTTGTGATTTAAGTATCTTTATTAAGTAGTAGCATGAGAGTAAGTGCTATTTCTACTTATGGAGGACCTCTATTAAACTTTTATATGAAGAAGTTAGATTTAAGGACTAGAGGACAAGTTTAGGTCATTGTCTTTTGGCATGAACCATAATTCCACGCTATTATAAATAATGTTATTCACGGTTTAAATTTAATTGATTTAAGTGCTTATAAAAATTAATATAATCTAATACCAACATGATTCCACATACTTAAATATATTTTGTAAAAATTATATAGTTAGGAGACAAACCTGGTAGGGTATTGAACATTCCTGCTAGTAGGGGGTCCACGTCAAGTAAAATCACAAATAAGGAAGTTCAATAAATACAAGAAAACCCATCAGGGTACTGAACAGGCTCGTTGGTAGCGGGGCTACGCTTTTATGGTACCAAGGTTAACCCGCCGGGGTATTGAAAAAGCTCGCTAGCAGTGGAGAAATGTTGGGTAAAAGAAACATAGTAAACATATTGCTATGCATATGGATCAATCAAATGAGGACCCTGAGTGCATATATACATGGTTAAGTAAATTCATTTGTCATTAGAGACTATATGTAAGTTGAACTTTGACCATGTTATCTAATTCAAACTACATCTGGGATATTACTATCCTAGAAGTGGGACCTGTAACTGCAGAAATTTAATGAAATCAAAATGTGAACTTTATCCTTATTCCTGAAATGACAATAAGTCTTTGAAAAATGAGTCAGGGATGACTTGTTTCCTATAGGTTTCCATACCATCGATACCCTCATTTTTTTGATCTAGGAACACAAGGAAAATTCCCTACATAACTTTTATGGTCTTAGGGAGCATGTAAGAGATATTTCTAATCTTAAAATCTATAATTATTTTGGTCATTGTTATCACTTAGCATTTATTCTTTTTTTCTAAAAAATGTTTACTTTTATTTTACAACACTAATAATAACTTCCTAGAAATGTTTGCCGAATTATTGTTGATAATCCAAAGTGTTGGCATAAAACAATACAAGCTAGTCTCAATTTATTGATGGCCTGAGGATGTGCCATAACATCAGTTTGAGGGGATGATGGGCTCTAAAAATTATGTTTTTTCATAATTTTATTTCATTAATTTCATAGCTCAGTCACCTACAATTTAGTACATATATCCTCAAAATAACTATCTCTTACTTTATTTTATTAATTAAAGATCATAAATGTAAAAGATGTCTAAATCATTACTTTTGATGTATTAATCGTAATTTTGACAATGATTTTGGAACAAACGCCCAAAATTACAAATGGACACTCTTTCGATACTCGTTTTGGCACTTCTCCAGTACTAAGATCGACACTAGGATTGACGGTGAATTGGTTCATTTGTTTGACTTACTTTCGTGTTCTTGTTCTTGATGATCCTGTATATCTATGCATGTAAATCAAAATTTTGGGTTAATGTTAAATCTTTGGTTCACTTATGTTTTAAATTCAAAATACTTTTAAATAAGACTTAATATTAATCATGGAAAATTAAATATGATAAATTAAATAAACCATGGCAATTTAAATGTGAAATACTCATAATTTAAATAAATTAAAATGATGGCAATTTAATAAATAAGAAATATGGTGCCAGCTTGGAAATCCACTTAAAAATTTCAAAGTATAAAATACATGGTAATTAAAGCAACCATTTAATGTTTAAATTTGATTAATTGAATATGAACAAATAAGATTTATGTTATGGTATCTAATAAATTGTTTTGTCTTGTTTTGGCTTTTTTATTATATGCATGTCACGTGGAATCACAGTTCATGTGGAGATAAGAAGTTACAGAGATATTAACAAATTAAACACTCGCCCAAATCATGCCATTCAATCACAAATCCAACTAACAAGCAAGCAATAGCTCCATTCTGAAACCATCTGGCACTCATTCGAGTTCTCAAACTAGCACTCCCATCATTTATGCTAGGAAGAATATTTTGGGTTCAATTTATGAGCAATCGGTGGGGAATTATTGAAAACAATGCAAAACCCACTTCATAAATGACCCCATTTACCCTTACTCGAGTGAATATTTCATAATTTCTCAACAAATTGGGAGGAATTCATATCTGATTGGGATGGATTTTTCCCGATTATGTGCATGTATGAATTTGTAAAATCAATGGGTTGTTGAGTGACACTGATCTTGGGGGATTTGGCTTTGATCTACTCCTCCGAGTCTGAATGTATAAATCAATGTGTGCAGAAGATCAGAGGGGATTATTATTGTTATCAGGAGGATTTATCATATAATATAAGGCTAGATTGATAATAAACTATTGTGTTTTTGTGCATTACATGGATTAGATCAAGTGGTGAATATGCAATGGATCATTCTGAAAACTGTTCCATGATTTGAATTAATCATACACATTGAGGCATATTAGGCTAATATATATCAAGTGGAAAGGGCCCACCATAAGAGGTAGCGTAGCCTCCATTAATTTCAGCTTAATAGGTTAGAATATAGTTTTACATTTTGCAGTAACATGTTAACCATTTAATGATAATTTGATTTCATAGATATTACAGAGCTTTAATCAGTAGTCTATGCTTATCTTCAGCATTTCATTATGCAACCAATTCCTAGATATAGCATAAAAAGAGCAGAAATAGACATAAAAAGAGTAATCTACGCCTTAACAATGAATAATAGAGATAAATATCAATCCTAATCATGGGAGGATCCTCCTTACACAATGTACTGAGTATACAAGACAAGATAAGATACTATGATGACCAAAATGAGAATATTTCCTTCCTATATATAAGAGATAAAGGTGTATAATAAAAACTAATAGAACCGCTAATCGACCCAAGATGAAATAAATAATATGTAATGCACCACAATATAGGGAGTAATGCGCCACACTATATGGTGTAATGTTTCATCATTAATGGATTAACATGCCCCTCCCCTTCAAAAAGTGTTGTCCTCAACGCTGAAGTAGTTCTAGATGCTTATGTATAAAGGACTCATATTCCCATTTTGAATCTTCCACAGCAATGTTGAAATATTGTAACTTCAAAGAATATTCTTTATGTATCTTTTGTGGCCCACCATGGTCCAACCAGGAGAACCATTTGTATTTCATTGTACCTCGATGCTCCTAATCGGAAGAACTAATAAGAGTCATGAGGTAGTCCCCTCAAATTGTAAAGGTGGGTCATCAGCACCCCAGTGTGGTTACTTGAGCCTACATGTGTAACTCGAGCCTACATGAGTTAACTTAAGCCGACATGTTAATTGAGTAAACTTTAAGTGAATGGATGAATATAAATAGAGGTGTAGTGCTCCTCACTTGAGACACACACACTCACTTGGAATAGTGCACTTGTGGAGGAGAGGAGTTGCTGGAGAAGGAGGAGAATCAGGTTTTTGATCTCCTTGTTGGTTTTACCTTTTTCCCTTTTTGGGGCATCTATATTGAGGAAGCTTTTGCTGGGTTTTTCCCTTTAAGGTTTTCCCACGATAAATCTGTGGTGTTCTTGTGATACTGTTTCTTTCAGTGATCCTGTTTTATATGCTTTTATTATGAAAAATGAAATGATATACTGATGTTTTAGTTAAGCATATGAAAATTTAACATGGTATCAGACCTAACCTGAATAGGGAATCTTTCACAAGTTACAGAAGCTAGGGATTCTTATTTTTTGGTTCTCTCTCCACAATCAATCAGCAAAAGAAGGCTAGGTTGACTCTCCTTTGAAGGGTGCATCGTTCTGTCGAAGCGGAATTCGATTCCGAGCATTTTCAATTTTCGATGTGGAAATTAGGGCTTTCTACAGAAGAGGAATTTTTGAGTGAGACAAGCATAGGATTTTTCTCCTCATCAAAACCGAATTTTAGAGACCTAGATCAATATTTTTGGTTGGGTGAATCTCCGGGAAAGTCAAACCCTAGTTTGACCCTGAGCTAGAAAAACCCTAAATACTAAAACTGCTACGTTTTGGAACATTCGCTATATTCTGAGATTGGCGAAGGATAAAGAGCTGAAAATTGCATGGGCTGAAGATAAAATCTTGATGAACACTATGTACAAAATTAATCCTTATATTCTCTGTATTCCAGGATATATGTTCTCTCCAAGTTAGGGTTCCAGCCTCTTCCAGAATTCATCCCTAAATAGGACACCTAGGGAGAATTGAAATATATTGGGCTACAGAGGTCCAAATGGAATTCCTGAAGATGTTCCAGAAAGGGCACAGACTTTCATTTATGTGTTTCAAATATAAGACTCAGAAGATGAACCAGTGACACGTGGCATGATGTACAATTTCGTTGTTCTGAACAGTCCTGTAACAGGTCACCTTGGGAAAAGGATCATAAATTTCAAATGGTGAACCCAATTCTGATGAAACCTATGGTGGTGGATCAGGGACATATGAGGTTACCTCAGTACAAAATTTCATACATATAGGAGCATAAATTTCAGATATATCACAGAAAAAGTAACATGCATTTCTGCAGAAGAAATTGGAAAATTAGGGCTTCCTGTTCCGGGAGCTTCCCTCCACTGTTTTCAGAAATGGAGTAGATTGGATAGCTCCATTTAAAGAGATATATCTGTCTATCCAATCAGATATGAAATATTCCAAGTTTTAAAATTAGGGTTTCTGTGACAAACCCTAGATCATCCAACTCCAGAACCAGGACGGACACCTCAAATAGGTAAGATCTAATCCTTTGCTATGTTCATTTGAGGTTCTCATTTCAAAGTGATCTATCACATCAGATTGATGATAAGCTTGGTGAAGTTGAAAACTTCCAAGCCTAGAAGTATATGATATCTCTGAAGAAAATGGATTGGACACCTACATGAGCATAGAGGTTCCAGTTTCAGAGGGAGATGAGGATAGAAGCCTTTCATAAGAAGAACTTGGTCAAAGCCCAGAATATTATTGATGATTCAGTCTAGAATCAACTTGTTCTACAAGTGTCTTCCCTAAAGACATCGATGAGGTTTGATTCCTTGACCAAGCTATTTGAAGGGAAGAACATAGATCGAAATATGACCTTAAGAAACCAGCTGAAGAAGAAGTGAAGAATGCAGAAGTGGTGATGGCCACCTTGAATGGCCTCCCAGGATCATGGAATTCATTCATTCAAGGAATGTGTTCCAGAAGGAATTGATTACTTTCAGCAGACTTTGGGAAGAAGAAGAATCTCGTCTCTGAAGATGAAGCTCTCATATTCCAAAGAAGATCCCTCAATCAATGAGGAATATGAAGATCTCAACTCTTGAAGAACTTCTTATCCACCTCAGCATTTGGATAAGAAACGATGCTATCATGAATGAAGAATACGATAAAGTTGAAGACTCAAGAAGGAATATACCCATGAAACAAATAAAGATAAGTATTCAATTGTCATTTCATGATATTGTTTTGTTATACATTTGATTATATTTAGTGATGTGTTATGCATGATATATTGTTTGCATTAATGACTGTATACTACTAATATGCATGTGATGGGTAAGTAGCTCATGGTTCTATACAACTCTCCATTGCTACTTATCAAACCTCTTCGCTGACATATTGGATTAGTGCACAATCTCAATAATGTCATGGTAGAGATGGAAGGCATCTAGAAAGTTTATGTGAGATATGGATGAATGTTGTATTAACTAAATAGTTGCATGATGCATAAGAATTTGTTGTTATATATATGTTTTATGAAATATCTCTAACCATGAAACTAGTACATTTGAATTGTAGGAAAGGTCACAAACAACCTCCTACAAGAAAAGAAGGATGAGACTTTTTCCGAAGAACAAGTGATGACAATTCAAGATTCACTCCAATAAACATGAATTTGAAGCTCCCAGGGTCAGAGACACCGTGATGGAAGAAAGAGCTTCAGAGAATGGTAGATCCACCTTGAAGGATGAAGACCACCATGGGTACAAGAGATAACTCAAGATGAAGAAAAGAATGCTATAAAAGAAGCTATGATCAAAGAGTAATAGTTGATCATGGGGAATGATGTATACAATATGATGGAACAAGTGTACAAAGAAAGGTTCATGATTCTCCCTATAAATAATAGACTATGACATGACATACTCTATTGAAT
>LPNX011066666.1:969579-1014638 GCA_001517045.1 Pseudotsuga menziesii | reverse complement strand
GGGAATTAATTTTGAAGAGACACTTACTTCTGGAAGCAAGGTACATTTCCCTCAAAACTATCACGGTAGTTTCTTCCATGATGAAGTAAAGACAAGCCTTATTTAATGGTATGATTGAGGAAGAGTTTTACATCGAATATTCATGAGGATTTGAAGCTGAAGACAGAAGGAATCAAGTATGCAAGTTGAATAAGGCCCTCTATGGCTTGAAGGAAGCTCCCAGAGCTTGGTATGGAAGAATAGATAGTTTCCTGATGAGCATGGGATTTGCCAAGAGTAAAGACGATCCTAACCTTTCCTACAAGGTTGTAGAAGATGTACCTGTCATTCTATTACTATATGTGGATGAATTATTCTTAACAGGGAATGAGAAACAGATCATGGAAAGTAAGAAGAAACTAGCAAAATAATTTGAGATGAAAGACCTTGGGTTAATGCATTATTTCCTAGGTATGGAAGTATGGCAAAGTTTAGAAGGAATATTTCTCAACCAGGGAAAGTATGTGGTAGAGATATTGAAGAGACTCAAATGCAAAGTCATGGCCACACCCATGTACTCCAACCTGAAGCTGTTAGCTGATGACTCATTAGAGTTAGTGGATGTGACTCACTACAGATAGATCATTGGGTCATTGATGTACTTAACAAATACCAGACCAGACATTTGTTTTGCTGTGAACACCTTAGGTCAATATCTTGTTCAACCAAGACGGGTTCACCTAGTAGCTGCAAAACATATCTGAAAGAGACTATAGACTTTGGTCTATACTATGATGGTAGCCATGAGTATAGATTGTATGGCTACACAGATGCAGATTGGGCTGGAAGTATCTCAAATAGGAAAATCAAATCAGGTATATGCTTTGAGGTCTGCTATGAGTTCATGGTTTAGCAGGAAATAGTCCAGTGTTTCTCTTAGCATGGTTGAAGCAGAATACATAGCAGATTGCTCTACTATGTTATGAAGCCATATGGCTTCAGAAGCCGATATCAGGTCTCTTTAACCTGAATATGGATACAACAATGATTCTATGTGATAACCATAGTTGTGATGACAAAGAACCCTGTGTTCCACATAACACGTAGAAATCCGGTATTTCTACATACAAGATAAGATGAAGATAATGATACTGTAGATGCAGATGATGGTGATTTAGTATTTCTATATTGAATATAGAGATGATGATGTTTCAGTATTCCCATATTAATAATATAGATGATGATGCTTTTAGTATTCACATACTAGAGATACAGATGGTGATAGATCAGTATGATGATGGTTTGGATGATGATGTACCGACGAAGCCTCTGCCTCAAGTAGAGTTCGAACACTTTCAAGATAAGCTTGGTGTTGTTTGGACAGACCTTCCTCGAAAGGGGGAGTAGTGATGTTGAAGTGGGATTGTATCATCCCTGGGCATTTTACCTAAAGTGATCCAGAGACCTCGGTCCTCGAGAATGAAGAGGGATTGTATCATCCCAAAACATCTGTCCATAATAGATCTGGTGACCTCGGTCATCGAGAATGTGATGGGATTGTATCATCCTTAGGCACCTTCCCTAAAGTGATCTGGAGACCTCGGTCCTTGAGAATGAAGAGGGATTGTATCATCCTGGGACATCTGTCCATAATAGATCCGGTGGCTTCGGTCCTTGAGAATGTGGTAGGATTGCATCATCCTTGGACATAGTCCTAAAGTGATAGGGAGTGATTATCCCATAATTGTATCCGGTGACTTCGGTCGTCGAGAATGTGGTAGGATTACATCATCCTTGGACTCAAGTGCTAAAGTGATAGGGAGTGATTATCCCGTAATTGTATCCGATGACTTCGGTTGTCGAGAATGTGGTAGGATTGCATCATCCTTGGACTCAAGTCCTAAAGTGATAGGGAGTGATTATATCGTAATTGTATCCAGTGACTTCGGTCGTCGAGAATGTGGTAGGATTGCATCATCCTTGGACTCAAGTCCTAAAGTGATAGGGAGTGATTATCCCGTAATTGTATCCGGTGACTTCGGTCATCGAGAATGTGGTAGGATTGCATCATCCTTGGACTCAAGTCCTAAAGTGATAGGGAGTGATTATCCCGTAATTGTATCCGGTGACTTTGGTCATTGAGAATGTGGTAGGATTGCATCGTCCTTGGACTTAGTCCTAAAGTGATATGGACTGATTCTCCTGTAATCAATCCGGTAACTTAGGTTTTCGAGAATGTGGTGGGATTGTATCATCCCTGGACTTTAAGTCCAAAAGTGATCCAAAGCCTTTTTGTCTTTGAGTTGTGGATTGCAGGTTGTTGCTGCTGATGATGATGATGTACTGATCGAAAGATCAGAGTATGATGATGATGACATACTGATCGAAAGATCAGAGTATGATGATGATGATGTACTGATCTAAAAGATCAGAGTATGATGATGACGCACTATGATTATGATGTTTCTGATCGAAAGATTAGAGTATGATGATGATGTTTCTAATCGAAAGATCAGAGTATGATGATGATATTTCTGATTGAAAGATCAGAGTATGTTGATGATGTTTCTGATCGAAAGATCAGAGTAAGATGATGATGTTTCTATGTTGATGATGTTTCTGATCGAAAGATCAGAGTATGATGATGATGTTTCTGATCGAAAGATCAGAATGTGATGATGATTATGATCGACAGATCAGAATATGATGATGATGATGTTGCTACTGATCGAGAGGTCAAAGTACTGAAGATGTTGCTGCTGATCAAAAGGTCAAGGTGCTGACGATGTTGTTGTTGATCGAAAAGTCAAAATGCTGAAGATGTTGCTGATCAAAAGGACAAAATGTTGTTGCTGATCGAAAAATCAAAGTGTTGAAGATGTTGCTGATCGAAAGTTCAAAATGCTGAAGATGTTGTTGCTGATCAGATAGTCAAAGTGCTAAAGATGTTGCTAATCGAAAGATCCAAGTGCTGAAGATGTCGTTGCTAATTGAAAGATCAAAATGCTGAAGATGTTGTTGATCAAAGACTGAAGATGTTGCTGATGATGAAGATTGAAGATTGAAGATGAATACTACATGATGTTGAAAAGCTTCCAATGATTTATAGATGTGTTACCCTGCTGATGTTGATGATGTCCCCCATCTATGATCTTGTTGTTGTTGATGTAGAATACCCTTCTTGTTAAGGGGGAGTGTTGAAATATTGTAACTTCAAAGAATATTCTTTATGTATCTTTTGTGGTCCCCAATGGTCCAATCAGGAGAACCATTTGTATTTCATTGTACCCCGATGCTCCTAATCGGAAGAACTAATAAGAGTCATGAGGTAGTCCCCTCAAATTGTAAAGGTGGGTCATCAGCACCCCAGTGTGGTTACTTGAGCCTACATGTGTAACTCGAGCCTACATGAGTTAACTTAAGTCGACATGTTAATTGAGTAAACTTTAAGTGAACGGATGAATATAAATAGAGGTGTAGTGCTCCTCACTTGAGACACACACACTCACTTGGAATAGCGCACTTGTGGAGGAGAAGAGTTGCTGGAGAAGGAGGAGAATCAAGTTTTTGATCTCCTTGTTGGTTTTACCTTTTTCCCTTTTTGGGGCATCTATATTGAGGAAGCTTTTGCTGGGTTTTTCCCTTTAGGGTTTTCCCAGGATAAATCTGTGTTGTTCTTGTGATACTGTTTCTTTCAGTGATCCTATTTTATATGATTTTATTATGAAAAATGAAATGATATACTGATGTCTTAGTTAAGCATATGAAAATTTAACAAGGAAGTTCTTCCATTTAATGAGAAACTCTAAAATTGATTGATTTTGAAGCTGTCTAGTTCGTATTTCAGTATTTTGTTGAGGCTCCAATATGATTTTTCCTTCCTCATTAAGTTCTAGTAATATCGTTTGAATCGGTAGCTTGTCACCGATTACCTTCTTTCAACAATAAACATGGAAAACTATATGGATTCGTGAAGATGCAGGTAGTTAAAAATTTGTAGGACATAGTACCAATCTTTTGTAAAACCTTGTAGGGACCGTAGTATTTAGGTGATAATTTATTATCCTTCTTGGTGTTCTTCAAGGACATCTGTTTGTATGGTTTTAGTCTTAAAAACACCCAATCCCCCACATTAAAGTTTCGTTCACTATGGTATTGATCTACTTGTTGTTTCATTCAATTTTGTGTTAGATTCAGGTTGTCCTTTAAGAGTTGAATAACTTGTTGTTGACGCTCGATGTGGTATTCCACTGCTTGAACCTTAGAGGAATCTCTTAGTGAATATGTGATGGATGGTGGATGATAGCCATAAAGTGCGATAAATGGGGTCATTTTTATGATGTATGGAAGGAAGTCATATACCACCATTATGCCAAGGTTAACCACTTGACCCATTTTGTTTGTTTATAAGCTACAAAACATCGAAGTACCCTTCCAAAAATTTGCTTACTATCTCAGTTTGTCCATGGTATTGAGGGTGATAAGATGAGCTATGAGCCAGCTGAGTACCCAAACAAGAAAATAATTCAGTCCAACAATTTCCAGTGAAAATGGAATCCCTGTCACTTACTATAATATTTGGAGTACCATGTAGTTTTTGTAGTGTCTCCATAAAATAATTGGAAACCGTGATTTCTTTGAAGGGGTGATATAGTGTAGTGCACATAAGTGTGCATATTTAGTAAGTCTATCAACAACCACCATGATGACACTCTTTCCTTCAGAGTTTTGTAAACTTGTGATAAATACATCGAGAGATCTGTCCACCTTTGGCTTGGAATGGAAAGTGGTTGTAGGATATGAGGAGTATTAATTGTTTACACTTTATTTTGTTGGAAAACCAAACATTCTATCACAAATTTTTGAACGTCCATTTTAAGACCATCCCCATGTTATATTTTTAACATTAAGCTAGCATTATGTTAGGATATTTATCTGAGAGAATAACAAGCACAACAATCAAACACAAGAGACAATGAACACAGTGTTTTTCCTCGGGTAAACCATAAATGGAGAAAACCGCGCAACTTCCTTAGAGATAGAATCAACACCAAAAGTAAAACCCCAAAACAGTAATATGATCTCCCGACAACAGTAACCTCTTTCTTCCTAGCCCCAGTGTCTTCTTCTTCCTCAGATATGCACTACAACTATGTGTGAGTGTGTGTGTGATAAATAGAGAGGATAACTCTCTATTTATACTAATTCTCAACTTGACAAAACCCTCCTAGGGACGAATTCTCTAGGATATTCTAATAACCCTAGTGCCCCAGAACGACGGGGACTTTAACCCTTGATCAATAGGAGGGTTACCCACAATAACTTGACATGACTTGTTTGCATTATAGAACCTCCCGATAGGAACCTCGGGGCATGACATGACTCAAGTACATTACAGAAACATCCCAAAATAAACATTGAGGTACAATACATAAGATATACAAGTGAATACATTCCGAAGTTACAATTACATCAACACTCCCTCTTAACTAGGAAGGTATTCTCTCGACACAATTTATCAACACAAGTCTTCTTCTCAGTATCATCTGTATCATCATCGAGTCCTCGTCATATTCAAGTCATCTTAACTTTTGAATCTGGATCATCACTCGATCTAGATCATCATCACTGGATCTGGATCATCACTGGATTTGGATCATCGTCACTGGATCTAGATCATCACTGGATCTAGATCATCATTGGAGCATCATCTCTGGATCTAGATCATCACTCGATCTAGATCATCATCACTGGATCTGGATCATCACTAGATCTAGATCATCACTGCTGGATCATCATCACCAGATCATCATCGCGGGTGCTATCTCATGATTCTTCTCGTCACAGGAAATTCTATAGAGCCAGCCCTTTTTCATGTTGGTTGTAGGCCTATCCTCCATGTAGGTCTTCTTCAGTGCTTATATCTGACACCAAGTCAGAATGGCCTGCCCAGCACTTACATCTAACCATGAGAGGAACACATCCAACACCATGTCAGAAAGGCACTCCCAACACTCACATTTGACCATGTGGGAACACATCCAACAACCCTGTCAGAAAGGCCCAACACTCACATATGATCATGTGAGTACACATCCCACAACCCTATCGAAAAGGCTTAGCACTTATATCTAGCCATGCAGGAACACATCCTGTAACCTTGCTAGAAGGGATCTACACTTACATCCAACAATGGGGAACACATCCTGCAACCTTGCTGGAAAGGCTCTGCACTTACATCCAACCATGCAGGAACACATCCTGCAACCTTTCTGGAAGGGCTCTACACTTACATCCAACCATGCAGGAACACATCCTGCAACTTTGTTGGAAAGGCTCTCAACCCCAGATTGAGGGTTCCTGGTAAGGGTTCTTGGTAATTGACTAGGTGCCTCCATTCTCCAAGAGAATGGAATCAGCCCTTATATATGATCAAGTGGGAACACATCCCTCAATCACATTAGAATGACCATGCACTCATATCTGATCATGTGGGAACACATCCCACAGTCATATCAGAATGGCCCTCAGTCCTAGACCGAGTATTCTTGGTAACTAACCAGGCACCTCCATTCCAAGAATGGAAATATCCCTTATATCTGATCATGTAGGAACCAATCCTATAGTCATATCAGAATGGATCAACACTCATATCTGACATGGAAGGAACCAATCCTCTCACCATGACAGAATGGCTCAGCCCTTACATCTGACCATGGAAGGAACCAATCCTCTCACCATGACAGAATGGCTCAGCCCTTACATCTGACCATGGAAGGAACCAATCCTCTCACCATGTCAGAATGGCTCACGAACTCAACACTTCCCCTTGGAAGGAACCTCGATCTGGAGAACACCAAGCTTCTCCCTGAAGTACTCAAAATTCACTCTGGCTAATGGCTTCATCAACACATCAGCTATCTGTTCATCCGTCGCAACATACTAGAGGTTCACTTCTCCTCTCTGCACCATATCCCTGATATAGTGATACTTGATCTTGATATGCTTTGACTTGTCATGGAACACTGGGTTCTCCGACACCTTCACACAACTTTGATCATCACAATATATACAAGTAGCATCTAACTAGAGATCAAACAAATCAGACAATAGCTTCCTTAGCCATATTGCCTCACAACTAGCTAAACAAGCTATGACATATTCTTCTTTGGCTGTACTCAGTGCCACACAAGATTTCTTCCTACTAAACCAAGAGATCACACTTGATCCCATACTGAAGCAACACCCTGAAGTGCTCTTCCTATCAATGGCACTTCCTGACCAATCTGAATCAACATAACCCTCTAGGTTAATCTTCTAATTTGCCTCATACTTGAGACCATAATCGACTATACCCTTCAGGTACCTCATAATATGCTTTGCAGCAATCAATTGAACATGTCTCGAATCTATCAGGAACTGGCTCAAGGTGTTCACAGTAAAGAAAATATCTAGTATTATGTTCGTTAGGTACATCAAGGACCCGATACATCATGGCATCAACTGCTTCTGATGAAGCATCACTCAACAGCTTTAGGTTTGATGCCATAGGTGTGGTCATGGCCTTGCATTCCATCATCCCAAATTTATTCAGGATCTCTACTGTATATTTCCCTTGTCCCAGGGAAATTTCATCTGCATTTTTCCACACCCCCATGCCTAAAAAATAATGCATCATACCCAAGTCCTTCATTTCAAACTTGGCAGCAAGCCTCCTCTTCGTATCAACAATCAACCCATCCATACCTATTACAAACATATCATCTACATACAGTAGTAGCATCATTGGGTTGCCATCTTCAACCTTGTAGTAAAGGGTAGAATCTGCTTTACTCTTGGTAAAGACCAAACTAGATAGAAAGCTTTCAATTCTACCATACCATGTCCTGGGTGCCTGTTTCAAACTGTATAGGGATTTATGCAATCTACACACTTGAGACTCCCTGTCATGTGTCTCAAAACTGAGTGGCTGCTCCACATACACTTCCTCTTCTATGACACCATTCAAGAAAGAAGTCTCGAAATCCATCTCGTGTCTCTTCCATTTCATCACTGCAACCAGAGCAAGTACTGATATGATGGAAGTGTATCTAGCTACAGGTGCAAAATTTTCTTCATAGTATATTCCTTCTTTCTAGGAGAAACCATGAGCAATAAATCTTTCTTTATATTTTTCTATGCTACCATCTGCAGCATGCTTGATCTTGTAGATCCATTTGGAAGTTACAACTAACTCCCCTTTTCGTCTTGGGACAACATCCCAAACATCATTCTTCATGATCGATTGATACTCTTTGATCATAGCATCCTTCCATTCTTTGCTTTCTTCCACTTCTTCATAATTGGAGGGTTCTTTATCAACGAAATCACATAATAATGCTACATACTCAGAGCAGGATCTGGTCCTCTTTCTTTCTCTGTGATTCTCTTCTAGAGCCCCATATCTTTCCTCACCTTAGATAGCTTCTCGTACCCAAACAGGTTTCCTCTTATGAGGATTCTTCTCATGAGGTGGATCTACAGGTTCTTGTGGTTCTTCAAATTCTCAATCTTCTTCTTGAGTTTCTTTGTTCACGGTTGTATCATGAATTCTGGGTGCTTCTGCTTCTTCAGGTTCTTCAGCAGGTCTTTTTATGGATTTGTTGTAAGCTGAGTCTTCATCAAATGCCACATCCTTGCTGATGTCGATCTTCTTGAATCCTGGGAAGTATATTCTCTAAGCCTTCGAGCTTTCAGAGTATCGCACAAATATGCCCTTCTTTCCTGAAGGATCTAATTTTGTCCTCTTCTCTTTTGGAATGTGTATGTACACTAGATAGCCGAATATTCTGAGATGGATGAATTCTGGTTTCTTGCCAGAAAAGACTTCTTCAGGTGTCTTGTTCTCGAGTACTCTGTGTGGAGTACAGTTCTGTACATACACCGTTGTTCTGGCAGCTTCTGCCCAAAGATGCATAGGAATATTTTGATCATGAAGCATTGCTCTTACAAATTCCATGATAGTTCTATTCCTCTTTTCTGCAATCCCATTCTGTTGTGGATTATATGGAGTGGAAAACTCCCTCTTAATCCCTGAGTCTTTGCACAACTCTTTGAATTCATTTGATGTGAATTCTTCGCCATTATCTGATCGAAAGGTCTTGATCCTTTTTTCAGTGTGATTCTCGATCAAGGCTTCGAATTCCTTGAACTTGATGAATACTTCATTTTTGTTCTTCATGAAGTAAATCCATGTATTTCTAGAAAAGTCATAAATAAAGGAAATATAGTATACATACCCACTTAGTGAACTTGATGACATTGGACCGCATACATCAGAGTGGATGATTTCCAAGATTCCTTTTTCTTTGCTCTCGCTACTTGGAAATGTCTTCTTTGTGTTCTTTCCTTTCGCACATCCTTTGCAGACTCCATCATGTTTTGCTTGAATTTCTGGAAGACCTTCAACAACTTTGCTTGCAAGTGGTAGTGCTATGTAATGCACATGTGCAAGCCTTCTATGCCAAATTTAATTTGGATCTACTATGTCATGGACCAAGGCTTGTTCTAGATGGCCCTTCAATTTGTATATACCTCCCTCTTGTTCCCTAATCACTACTGCATCATCAAAATTCTTTCCCTTTGGCCACATGATAACTTGGCCATATATAAATGCAACCCTCGTGCCTTTCGCATCTAATCCAGATGTGGAGAGAAGGTTCTTCTTTAGTCCTGGTACAAACAATACTTCCTTCATTTTCATAGAATTTCTAGAGTTTAGCTTATAGGAGGATTCCCCACTACCTTTTATTGGATACTGCTAGTCATCCCCAAGTTTCACCTTGTGAGGTGAGTCATGTTCTGATAGTTTCACAAAGGATTCCTTGAATCCTATCATATGCTTGGAAGCCCCACTATCTATAATCCAATCATTGCTTCCATGAGTAATTTTTCCCATGAGAGCATAAATCAAAACATATTCTTCATCGCTTGAAGAATCTTCACTTTCATATCTGGTTCTCTTTGTGGAAGGTTCACCATCCTCTATAGCATGAGCATGATGTCTTCTCTTGTTTCCCTTCTTCTTATGGGAGTTAATCTTGTTTCTAGGATAGTCTTTGGAAAAGTGTCCTCTTTCATCACATGTATGGCATCTTAATTTAGATAAGTCTTTTCTAATGTTATCTTTCCGGTGAAAGGTCTTACATCTGGAGTGATGAGATTTTCTTCTGCTTTTCTTGGAGTGAATTATGAGAGCTTGATCTTCACTTCCCATCTTCTCTTCTCAAGCTGCTATCTGAGCTTCTTCTTGAGAGCGTTATTCCCATAGTCTGTTGAACTTGACTAACTTCTTTTTGGCACAGATTCCTTGAATAAAGGAGTCCCATGAACTAGGGAGACCATTCAAGGTGGTCATTACAATATCTACATTTTCCACTTCTTCATATACTACTTCCATTTGTTCCTTGATTTGAGATACCCTTGTAAAGTAATATTGGATGGTCTTTGCATTCTGGATCTTTAAATTCTTCAGTTGGTTTCTCAGAGTCATCTTTCGGTTTATGTTCTTCCCTTCAAACAATTTGGTTAGGGCATCAAACATAGATTTAGGTGTCTTTAGGGAGGACACCTATGGTATGAGGTGTTCCTTGATTGAATTAGTAGTAATGCTCTTTACCATAACCATCTTCTTATTTTGTAAGGCCTTATCCTCATCTCCATCTGGAACTGGAACCTTCTCATTGATATAGGAGTCCAACTCATTTTCTTCCAGGACCAGGGAGATCCTATACTTCTAGGCTCGGAAGTTATCAGATCCCTCAAGCTTTTAATCAGGCTTGGTGTGATGAGACATCTTAACTAAGAACCTCAAATGGAAATACAAAATATTTAGATCTTTCCAGGCCAAGATGTCGGATTCAGATTTGGAGCTGAAATTTTGCCACAATTCTGCAGTGGTAGTTTAGGAGAAGATTAGGGTTTTTATTTTCCAGAGTTTTGTCCAACCAAATGCTTTGATATTGATATCTAAACTTGTATTTTGAGGAGGAGATCAATCCATGCCTAGGATCACTGAAAAATTCCACTTCTATGGAAAGCCCTAATTTTCAGCAGCAGTGCCCGGTCCAAAACTAAAAAACCTCAGAATTGGATTATGCTTCTACAGAAAGATGTGCACTAGGGAGGAGATTTAATCCAACCTTCTTTTGATAAAAATCCATGGAGATAGATCCACAATGTAGGAATCTCTAGTTTCTATAGCTGCACAATGTCTTCTTCTCAGGTTAGCTCTAATACCATGTTAGATTTTTAACATTAAGCTAGCATTTTGTTAGGATCTTTAACTGAGAGAATAACAAGCACATCAATAAAACACAAGAGACAATGAACACATTTTTTTTCCTCGGGGAAACCATAAATGGAGAAAAACCCACAAATTCCTCAGAGATAGAATCAACACCAAAAGTAAAACCCCAAAACAGTAAGATGATCTCCCGACAACAGTAACCTCTTTCTTCCAAGCCCTAGTGTCTTCTTCTTCTTCAACTATGTGCTACAACTGAGTGTGAGTGAGTGTGTGATAAATAGAGAGGCTATCTCTCTATTTATACTAATTCCCGACTTGAAAAAACCCTGCTAGGGACGACTTCTCTTGGAGAGTCCAATAACCCTAGTGCCCCAGAACTGCGGGGACTTCAACCCTTGATCAATAGGAGGGTTACCCAAAATGACTTGACATGACTTGTTTACATTATAGAACCTCTCGATAGGAATATTAGGGCATGACATGACTCAAGTACATTATAGACACATCCTAGAATAAACAATGGGGTACAATATATAAGATATACAAGTGAATACATTTTGAAGTTACAATTACATCAACACCCCCCAAAAAAAATTCTTTACCCTATGGTAGGTTTTTAAGAAACCTGAGTGCCCTCCTATCGGTGAAGAGTGGAATTCAAAAGGTACCTTTTTCTTGAGATGCAAACTCTTACCAAGATATAAGCAGTCCTTGTACCATAGCAAGTCATATTTCCACCTAAATGTATTAGAGGCACTTGGATCCTGTTGCAGTTCATGAATAAATGTCCATATTTTTTCATCATTGTTCCATTCGTCCATTTCTTTGGCTATCCAATCTGGTTGGATGATTGAAATAGCATAGAGTAATGCTTCAACATCGTCACCTTTCTTAGAAAATGCATATGTGACAAAAAATTTCTTCCCCTTTTTGTAAATGATTTCAAAGTCATATCCCAACATATTTGTTACCCATTTTTGTTGCTCTTCTGAAGATAGCCTTTGTTCCAAGAATTTTTTAAGGCTATCACGATCAATTTTAACCTTGAAATGTCTCCCTATAAGGTAGGGGCGCCATTGCTTCAAGGAATGAAGTATTACCAACATTTCCTTCTCATAAATGGGAATTTTAAGTTCTTTCCATTTATTGTATGACTTGTTAAGGAAAGAGGGTGTCCTTCTTGCATTTATACAACTCCAATTCCATTTCTTGAAGCATCACATTCCATAATAAATGTTTTTGTGAAGCATGGTGTCGCAAAAACAAGAGCTTTACACATGGCCTCTTTGAGTTGTTGAAATGCTTCAGCTGCCTCTCGAGTCTAAGAAAATGCATTTTTCTCTAGTAACAATGTTATAGGAGCTGCTATTCTTCCATAGTTCTAAACAAACTTGTGGTAGTACCCTGCCAGACCTAAGAATCCTTGAATATTCTTCAGGGTTTTGGGAATTGGCTAATCCATCATGGATTTAATTTTTTTAGGGTCTACCTTGACACCTTCATGAGATACAATATGACCCAAATACTCTACCTCCTTTATCCCATGGAAACATTTTGAAGGTTTTGCATACAGTTCTTTCTCCTTTAGTAGTTTTAGTACCCTGTCAACATGTTTAACATGTTCTTCCCAAGACTTACTATAGATTAGTATATCATCAAAGAATACCAGCACAAATTTTCTAAGGAAATGCTTGAAAATAGAATTCATCAAACCTTGAAATGTGGAAGGTGCATTTTTTAGACCAAATGGCATGACCAAAAATTTATAGTGACCTTCATGAATTCTAAATGTTTTTTTGGGGATGCCTTCATCCTTCATTCAAATATGATGATACCTGAAACGAAGATCCAACTTTGAGAAGACAACTTCTCCATGTAATTTGTCTAACAATTCATCAACGATGGGAATGGGAAACTAATATATAATGGTGATCTTGTTGAGCTCTCTATAATCAGGACACATACGCCATGATCCATCTGGCTTGGGTACCATACTACTGGTGTAAAGTAAGAACTTTGGCTAGGCCTAATTATGCTAGTGTTTAACATTTTGGCCACCATACGCTCAATTTCACTCTTTTGGCTATAGGGATATTAGTAAGGTCTAATGTTAGGAGGAACACTGCCTCGAATTAAGTGTATATCATGATCAAAGTCATGAATAGGTTGAATACCTTTGGGAATATTTTCAAATACCTTGAAATGCTTATTAATGACCCTTTGGACATCTGGGCATATAGGGAACTTTGAGGTTTGAACATCTAATGAGCATAATTGTGCAACTACACCTTGATTTCCCATTTTTAACAAATTTTCCATACCACTAGAGCTTATAACCTTGCTTGGTTTTCCTGTGATACCATTTAACTCATATTCTTTACCTTCCCATGAAAATTTCATGAAAATTTTTTGAAAATAAAAAGCCATTGTTTCCAATGATTGTAACCCTTGGACACCCAAGACAACATCAACCTCCCATTGGGATAACAATCAATGGACTATTCAATACATATTCCCCAATAGATATATTTATATTATAGCATTTCCCTAAGAAATTTATAGTTCCTCCATCTGCAATCATTACTTGAAACTCTGGTGCTGGATAAACAAAGCAATTAAGAACTTTGGCTAATTTACAGTGAATGAAATCATGAGTACTAGAAAAATCAATCAACACTGTTACCTTTTTCTTTTTGATGTATCCTTCTATCTTGAGAGTTTGAGTACTGCTAATTCCAGCCAATGCATGACAAGATATGGTGGGAGTAATTTCTTCTAAAGTAGACTCTTCTATTTCTTCTGAATTCGCCTCTTCTTTTCAGTCTTCATCTTCACAATCTATGTTGAATAATTTCTTCGCATTTCCCTTATGTACCTTACTATACTTGTTGTCACAATTAAATCATAATCCTTTTAACCACTTATATTATGAAACAAGAACTTTATACTAAGAATGAGAACTCCAGGCATAAAATTTATGTTTTTTTGCAAAAAACACAAAAAACACCCCCAAATAGAGAAGTGTTGATACTAGTATACACATTTTTTGGGGGTTAAAAATAGATTCATGGATTAAACATCACATACTGTCATTTACAAAAACTTTAAAATCAACCCCTAAATTGGAAAAATTATTTTTTTCTTCAAAAGATAAATTACAACTTTTTTGAAACTTGCATATTAAACAAAGAAAAATATTTCATAAATAATTTCACCACTCTAACCATATAAAATGAAATAAATTATGATGCGATTCATAATGAAGTCATATATTAGACCATACAAGAATAAATGAATCATATAAAGATTCAAAATCTCCTTCAGAGTTTCAATTACAAACATCATACTAATAAAAAATATCTAAAATGTTTCAATAGAATTTATTCAAATTCATCCATGGAATCAAACACCCCATTAGAATCTACATTTTCTGCAGATGAAGGACTGGATGAATATGTAGATGAACCATATTCTTCTCTATTATCAATGGGTGCACCATATGATTCTACATCTATGTCCATGATTTCAGTTGTCATATTCCTTCTGGATCTACAACTTGGTTTAGCAGACTCCCATCTTGCAACTTATTCTTTTGGAAGCAAGTTCTTGATAATATTTATAGTCTCAAAGCAAAGAGTTTCTTTCTTTGTCAACTTGAAATCATAAACATGTATATCAACTTCCTCTAATTTCAATATGTCAATGCATCGACGATTTATTTTTTGACCCTTTCTTTTTCTCTTTCTGTAAATCCTTTTCTCAACTACCATCTCTACCTTGTACACACCATCAAATGGGTGTGCATCTATTGCATACCAATGTACTTCTATTGATACCACTTCTTAATTTTATTTATTCACCTTCATAACTTTTGCAATGCAGAAAGGATAATCATGTGCATCATCTACAGCCAAAATTGCAATCATGCAGCCCTCCTTGATATCTTGTACTAAACCCCTGTAAAGGTCTTCCATCTCTCAATGCTTTGTAGATGATCTTCTAGAGCCAATATACATTTATTTTTCCTCTACTTGAGAAAAATCAAAACCTTGAGGTTCAACATTTGTTTCCTTGTTTTCATTTGTTACTCTTTATGGCCAAGTAAATGGAGACTTCAAATATATATCTCCATTTGTAAAGTTTGAAATTATGTCACTTTTCTCCATGAAAAAAGACTCCCACCAAGAAAAATCAACAACATCAAAGTTTTCATATGTATCTTTGATATAATTTTTGATTTATTCCAAGCATTGAGAATAATCAACATCTCTATTGTGTCTCCTTGCATTATGAATCTTTGAAGATGATTGCAGTAACAATAAATTTGAAGCATACATTTGATGATTTGGGATGGATTTAAAAAATGTCAAACCTGATGAAGGGCCCCCTTCTCTGCTAGTTGAGTACTTATTGCCACATAGTAGTGTTTTCCCATCAATATTTTTTATACGAAATTGATGTTGAAAGCTAATGTCATTAATTTTTTCAATGCACCTTTCTTCACCATGCGATCCAAAAAAATCAAAGCTCCCCAAATAATTTTACCCCCCCAAACATTAAAAAAATAAAAATAAACATAAAAAAAACTAAAACAACCCTTCCCCTCCCTTCTCCCTCCCCCACCCCCATTCCTCCTTCCCAACCCATTTATCCCCTCAAACAAACATTATACTAAAAAAAAATTAAAAAAAATCAAACTCCCCCAAACAATTTTACCCCCCGCCCCAAAACATTATTAAAAATAAAAAAATAAAAAAAGCTAATTAAAACCCTCCCCCAATCATTATTAAAATAAAAAATAAAAAATAAAACTAATAAAAACCCTCCCCCAAACTCAACATTGTTCTTGGCTTAGCCTATAAATACATGCCATCATGGAGGATCCTCGACCCGATAGCATTAATAAAGGGAACACCAGTATCAAAGGTTTTGATCAAGCAAATCTACTTTTCTCCACATCCAAGTCAGGTCTCAGTTTCAATGGTATAGTTCCTCGACGTCCAGGGGTTTCGAGTTTCTCTAAATCTACCTAAAACTTCAAAAATTCCTATAAGTATGCCCCTTGGACTTTTGAAATTTTTTGCTTTGTAAGATTCCATTGGCATTCAAAGGATTTAGAAAAAAACATTGACTTATTCACCGAATGTTTTCAAATTTAAAAACTTGATGTACAAAAAGTTTTTAGAGGAAACTTACTTTTACTTTGGTGGATATTTAGAAGTTTGATGTAACATACTTTTACTTATTTTTCTAGACTTACTTTCATCACATAAACTTATATGATCTATATATAAATTTCTCTCTTTTTTGAAACATATCAAAATTCTCTTCGATATTTTAAGGGTATGCTAGTATAACTAATATTAGAAAAGAGATACATAGTTATACCACTATATATTTAAAAATATATCCCGATACCCTACAAAGACTACCCAACATTTATTTATCATGCATCTCTTTCGGATTCCATCGTACAATTACAATTGATAATCAGTAGCTATCAGGGATGGCAATAGATCTTGAGATTGTGTTTCATATTTGAAGCCATTAGACTTGGAACTATCTGAACTCCACACAAATATGCATTCAAATTCCCAATTCTGCTTCAGCATCTTGCACGCCTCAAAGAATCCATTCTTAGGTGATAGACCCACTCCAGCGCCGCTCTCTGTAATAAAACTAACCAGTATTTCCCCTCAGCTATATTGAGACACCTAGGTATTGTAGTATTCGATAATCTGCAAAATCATCCACCCACGAAGACACCGACGATGGCTTGAAATTTTTGGAATGGTTGTTTATGCTATGCCCTCCTAGGCTGAGGGAAACCTTGAAGTTCAGGTGTTTGGAATTTTATAGGCTCAACTGCCTCAGGGCTCAGGTTTTCGGTGTCGCAGAAGATGTTGAAGTTTCCGTCTGTGGGAATAGGAGATTCGCACTCGGTACTGTAATCAATGGTGAAGTCCAAAATGAAATAAAATTCCACGGTCGGATTGATGGGCACGTAGAATGTCATTTTTTCAATCAAGGATCATATGTATTCACTGAACACATTTCCATTCACACCTAGGGAACAAACACACAAACAACAAAAATGTTAATATATATATTGGGCTATAATATTCATTAGAAAAACAAGGGAATAAATTTCTGCAAGCATTTCTGGATTATGAAGATGGAGGCATACCTATAGAGATAGGGAGGTGATTGAGTAAAAAAAGATCGATGGAGAAAAGCTTGCATATCTCCATTGAAGCCATGAGCACTCGAAGTAGGATATAAGGATAGATCAATATCGAGGAATTATATATATAGAGCTGGAAGACATTTAATTAGCATGTGATAGAATAGGTTTCAAAAAAACACCAAGCCATGCCAAGTCTGATCGATTCTTCATCCAACAATACGTTAATAAATAGGAGTAAGCTATCTAGCCGAAGATTTGCACTGGGGCCCAGTAGACTCCATCGAGTGATAGCGTTGTCGAGTGATAACTTACTCCGTTACCCTTCCATGAGACTAAGACCTACCGAAGATAGATTAATTTGTGTTTTAATGGCTCTTTCTTAGATGAACAGATTAAATGTTGGTACCTGCGAGACAAGTACAGGAAGCCACAACCATTGTTGTTTGAAGATTGGAATCATTTTATGGAGCAGAACATTGTTGCTTCTTCCTAGCCCATGAAAATGCATGAAGAATCCTAGTGAAAATGCTTTCTCTTTTGGTGGAGATGCTTTTCACTAAAGTCGTGATCTGTATGATATTGCTGCATATTATTTTAGTTGAAGATTATTGTAATACGGTGATCTCTCCTCAACCATAAAGGAGAAGACTATTGCAACAAATATCACTCAGCATGTCTGATCATGTGAAGATCTCTCTCTAATATGCTATGACTTGAAATCATTCTCTTGCTGCGCGAGGACCCTCTGTTGAGTTGTGCGTATCACATTTATTTGAAAAATGAGTGCTGCAAACTCTATGGAACACGAACCCTATCTCCTCCAATACAATGTTTCATGGTGTGGAGACCATTGTATTCCATCGAAATCCTCTGCAATTCTAGTCTTTGAGCTGTTGAAAACATCCCCATGGAGTTGTAAGCTGTAGGAGAAGGGTAATGGAGTAAGCTATCACTCGACGACATGGGGTGCACCCGGTGCAAATCGTCGGGTAGATAACTTACTCCTAATAAATAGACTAACTGAAGATAAATAGTTTTTGGCACATTTTCGACAACTACTGTAAAGAAACAACCTCCTAGACCTTCCATTAAATTTGGATGATGCTTCTCTTTTATTTCTCCCTTTTCCTTCATCCATGCAAACTATATAAATCGTGCTATCCGTGAATTCACAAAACCACGTGAATGAGGAATGTGTAGATGTATGTTTTCTTTCTCTGGTCCATGGTCCCTTTCCCCACGGCTCCCTTCCCCATGCCCTCCAACTCCTCCTTTCCTCCCCCTCTGCCTACCCCTTCCACCTCCTCTTCCATCTCATTAAGGGGAGCACCAATCCCTTGGGAGCCAAAGGGTCGCGCTTCAGTGGTAATGCGCGATTCTGAGAATCGCCATGCTAGTGAAGGGTGGCCCTTTGACACCCAAGGGAGAGAGACTCTCCTTAATGATACGGTGGAGGAGGTGGAAGGGGGAGGCAGAGGGTGATGAGGGTGGAGGGGAAAGGATGTGGAGATGGAAGAGGCTTGCGTGGGGGACAAGGGAGGCTTGTGCTAGATGGGAGGGGGGAGAAGGGATGGGAAGAGGTTGGGGAAGGAAGGGAGGCCGAGGTGGAGGATGGGAGGGGTAGTTTCATACGTTATGTTTTTTTTAAATTTAATATAATATTCAATGTAATATGATAGTTTAATATAATTTTTAGTAGGTTAGTGTAATATAATGTTTAATGTAGGTAGTTTTGTAGGTTTTTTTTTTTTTTTAAATATAATGTTTAACATAGGTTAGTTTTTTAAAAATATTTTTTAATATAATGTTTAACATAGGTAATTTTGTAGGTTAATTTTTTAAAATTGTTTTTTAATATACTGTTTAACTTAGGTTAGTTTCGTAGGCTAATTTTTTTTTTCAATTTTTTTTTAATCTAATGCTTAATGTAGGGTAGTTTTGTAGGTTAATTTTATTTTTTTTATTTTTTTAGTATAATGTTTAACTTAGGTTAGTTTGGTAGGCTAATTTTTATTTTTATATTTTTAGAAATAAAATTTATTTTAGAAATAAAATTTCTATATATATTGTTTTTAATGTGTTATTTAAAAATATATGGTATAGTTTTTCGTGAATTTATGTGAATCCTAACATTTTGGAATATAGTATGAAATAGTATTGTTTTTATACAAAAAATCTATGAAAATCTATTGAAAATGATTGTAAATATATTTATTTTCTAGAATTTCTTAGAAGTTTGTCAATAAAAAAGTCTTATTTTGCCTATAAAAATGTCTTACTTTAAAGAAAGAATTGCAAAATGTATATGTTTTTTTTATATAGCTTTCTTCTAAATGTATTCTATTTTGTTAAATATCTAAAAAACACACTTGAAAATAGAAAGTATTAATATTTTACAACAAACATGATTCAAAATCCCAAAAAATGTTTTAAAATGAAAATGTGTGATACTGGTATCAACCCTTTTTTAAATGGATGTAAAATTACATACTAAAATTAGGATAGAGGAAAATGAGAACTATGTCGAGTTCTCGTTCATAGTATAAGTGGTTTTTTTCTCTTCTTTCATCTATTTGTTGGGGTGTCAAACTTTTTGGTGTTTTTGAAAAAGGAACATTATTTTCTCTATATGTGTTGGAGAAGGAGTTTCTAGTAGTCACTGCCATATTTTTATTTTCAACCTTCTTTTCCATCATGAAATCCTTCTTTAGAGATGATGGTTCAAAGAGATGCACCTCATGTTGAATGTTATCTTTCAAGGTTCCAATAAAGAGATCTAAAAAATTATCTTCTAAAATATTCTTTACTATGAGACTTAGTTGCTGAAATTGCTTGGTGTGCTATGTAACTGAAGATAATAGGATCCTTTTTACGGTTATAAATCCATTGGTACCATACAAATTGATTAGGTTCTAAATACAAGGATGCAATAGTTACCTTTTGCATAGTGGGCACCTGGTGTAGATCAAATAATTACTCCATCTGAACAATCCATGTGATTGGATCCTTTCCATAAATCTCTCTCATGTGAATCTTGGGGATAGATTAGTTTCTTGGACCGAAATTGAACCCATGATGTTGTAGTGAATCATCATAGGTTTCACCAACAAGCTTAGGTTTTAGGGTCTTGGAATAGTTCATTGTGAGTAAATTCTCCAAGACCACTAAACAACAATATGTATGTGTCTGTCCAAGTGAGTGTGTGAAATCCTTGGTATAACCAGTGTTTCTCAGGATCCTCCTCTCAAAAGGGAGTTAAGCACGAGGCAGTGTGAGCAGTTATTGATTGGGATGACCCCTAGTCATAACTGAGTAGCACCAGAGATATTTCCAGGATTGTATTTGTATCTGGGGGCTCTTTTGAGAGTTTCGGGCTTTGCTACCCTGCCTATACAGTCAATCCTGCCTGCGACTGTCCGCCTGAGCATTGATTATATTGAGGTGACCTTAGTGGCCTTACCTAAGATATCGAGGGGGTACTTTGCAGGGGTTATTTTGTGGGTGTCCTGGCTAGGTTGGAGTCGGACAGCACAGTCGCTTTATGCATTGAAGCTGATGGCCACAATAATTGGTTACATACCTCCTCTTTTAGTATATGGGATTTTCGAGCCTCTCCTAGGAGAGACATACCTGCTGCATTCGGGAGCTCACATATCCTCCCCTTGGTTTGCTTATATTTTGGCTGTAGATTTTCTTAGGAGTGTGCTCGTTGTGCACTACTTGGCCTTTGGGATCGCGGCTACTTGAGTATATTTGTGCTCTATTGAGTTCAGGTCCTTTTATTTTTGGCATGCCTAGTATCCTATCACCTGTCTTTGTCCTAGTATGGACCCTAGTGTTAGACTTGGGGGCATCACAAGCCCTTACCTTGCTCATAGATTTGAAGTGGTCACATTCTTCCCTCTACTCCATTTGTGGAGGATGTTGACTCCTTTCGCTCAGTCTTTACACTGGTGGTCACGCGCATGGGTGTGGTAGTGGATGCGTGAACGTTGGGTCGACACCTTACTTTCCTTTTTATGTCCCATCATTCACTGCATTGTTTCCTTTGGGAGCAGTTTTCATGACCATTTCTCCCTATATCCTATAGTTTGGATTCTTTATTGATTATTTTGGGTTGTTTTGAACTAATATGGTTGTCATGTAGGGTCCATTTTTTGTACACTCTCTCTGAGGTTTCGACCCGTTCGTGCCTATCACAGGTATTATGTCTGAACTGTCATATAGGTTAGGATTTCACATCCGCTTGCACTTATTCATTTCCTTATGACCATTCCATCTTAACCTTAGGTCCGAACCCATTCCATGGTATCACAGAACCTTCATGTTGTTGTTAGAAGTGGCACTATGTGAATGGTAGAGCTTTCCTATACATGGGTGTCCTAGTTAGATACCTTTTGCATTTGGTACCCATGATGTGAGTCCTCTCTTAGGTCTGGGAGTCCCTTTTATTCTCACCATGTCCTTGAGCAAGAGTTTCATACTCCTCTTGAACTTTATGCTAGACATTTCCCCGGGACTCCCTTATGTCAAGTTGTAATTGCATTATCATGAGCTTTGCCTGCCTTATTGAGATTTATTCTGGCTTCCCTAACATTGTGTTTCAGCCATATAGCCCAAGCTTGTCTCATGTCCAGCCATGCAGAGCCATTTTATATATCCTTTGTAGCTTGATTCCCTTTTTACCGGGAGGGGATTTTTCCCTGAGTGTCGATATCCTACACATGTATCCTTGCATTGAGCATAGATATGTTCCACTGCTTGGAACTAGTTTGTTTTCCTTTATGACACTCGTCTCCTCCTAGTATGTAACTATAAAGATATTTTATTCTTTTTTCAAGCTTTTTAAATAACTGAAAAAGTCCAAAAAAAAATCAAAAAACCAAAAAGCCGTACAAGGAAAGATGTTATCTGTGGCAGCTGTCGAGTCGTGTCTCCTTCAAACAGAGCACTATATATCACATCCATTGGTTGGGTTATAGTTTGAATTTAGGAGCTGTACTCGTTTATCTGAGTTTATCTCCACCGACTGGTTAAGCTTCCAGTCCCTATGGAGACTCTATTGATGCCTCCTGTGTCGCAGAGATGTCCCAGTTTGTATATCGAGTCTATTCTGCCTTCATTCAGTCACCATACACCGTTTTTCTCTTGTTCGAAGGAAGTTGAAGCATGATTCGGCCATTCCTCAGTTATCTTGACTTTGCATGTCAGCCATTCCCAGTACAGTTACGGGTTCGTGCACCTTATGATCGAGTCCTTCCACATTATACAACTTTGCTGAGTACCTCATGTTGGATGATGGGGGATTCTTTAATGCTCTCCTTCTAGCAAATTTCATCCCATCGAATTCAGATCATCTATTCTGGGATTGGAATCTAGAGTCATTTTGAGTGCCTTGAGACTTGCAGTCATCAATGGTAGGTTCTCTCACCATCGACAGTTCTTGGGAATACATCAATGTCCCCTAATCGATGGATCCTTTCAAGTGTTCGACCTCAACACATTTATTCACACTTTTTATTTTGCACTCTAGTACCTTGATTCCCATTTTCATTATCGGTGGGTGATCTCATGTCTGTTAACGGTATACATTGATGATCGGTAATCAGACGATTGAGTACTATGTTCGACCTCGACACCTCTATTCGCATAGTAGGACATGTACTCGTAGCAGTTTGTGTAGAATATTTTCTAGATTGGTGGCATCTCTTATATGCTACCTCCTTGATCGTGCCAGTGTTCATAAGATTTCCTCTCTCGTGACTTGATTCCAGTATATGTCAGATATTTCCAGCCACTATGGAGATCTTAATCTGTTATATCTTCAGCCATTATGGAGATCATTGTCCTTTGTATATATTCATCATGGAGATTTTGATCTATGTATATTGTACGTGGTGATGACCACATATGTGATATCATGTATCATGCCTATTCATGTCCATTGTACTCTTATGTATTCGGGACTGCTATATGTACTTGTAGTTATGTGCGGAGTTGTATCAGTGTACTATGCTGATTGGGTGGATGGTCTTCCATTTGGGATCCTTCATCACTCCACTTCTGGGATGGACTTATAATGTATTTCGGCCATCATATGACCCCTCTGACCTCATACATTAGGGGGCATCTATTATAGCTGATTTCACCACTCCAGGTGAATCACACTTTGTATGGCCTTCCCCCATCCTGCTGCAGACTCCTTAGACCCCATGGACCATTTTTTGTCCTTTTATGTTTCCTTGATCATCCCTAAAAACATGTGAAAAATGATACATGTGACTTTTAAACCTATAAGCGCATATATACACGGGTTTGACCACTAAAACTGTGTACATCGGGATGTGTACATAATCCAAATCCTTTTGGAGTTTTCTTTGAAATGGATCCGATTCATTTGACTCCTGGCCTTCCCTATGCCTTGAGATCGCTCGGATTCGACCTTTCATTACCCATTTTGAAAAGCTATATAAGGAACCCCTTGGTACATTGAAGGGAAGAAGAGAGAATTGAGAGCAAAGAAACTATAGTCCATTGTTGCTGGAACTTATGCTTGAGTCTGCATCCCTTTGTCCCTTGGAGCACTTTTGTGTTCTTCCCAAGCTTGCCTTTTGCTTGTGAGCTTTCTATCGAGAGATGGAGGATTTAAGTGGTGGAGGTCCAAGTGGGGGATTCAGTTTCTCTGGTTCGCAAGCGCGCCGTCAGAGGTTGTATCTTGTAATCTCTTATTTACATTAATAGAAATATCTTTTCCTGTCTAATAATGTGTGTTTGAATGAATATTTTATCCATTGGATTATGTCAAATTCTTATACATTATAGATTATATATGCTATAATAGATCTAACACCATGATATATAGAATGCTTGTATTGTTTACTTGTTGTTGAGGAAGTAATCTATCAATTCAAGCTGAAGTGGAAAGCTCAATGGGGATCTACTTCAACCATCCAAAATAAGGTACGAGGTCTGATCCTTTAGTGTTAGACATTTAATTTCTATTGCATATTGGAAAGGATTGATTTCTAGAGTCAAGCTGTCTGTTGTGGTACCCCAAGCCATATGAATTTCTCTCCGTAACAAACACCATAAAGATAATTTCTCGGTGCTGATGAACTATGTTGGATAAGGTGTGCCAAACCCATTAAACACCCAAGGAATGCCTTGGTGCATAGTAGCATAATTCGGTCGTATTAGCCTTTTTTGTATGGAAATTTTGAATAATTTAGAATTCGTTGAATATTTCATCTATGTGTAAAACGGATACGGGTTGATTTTGAAAATTGATTTTAAAAATTAAAAATTTTAATTATTCAAACACTATAAAATAAATGCATTTCAATTTCATACTTTGTAATTCAATTTAATAGGAATCAAAAATATGCCAAAGAAAATAAATATGCAAATAAAATAGAAACACTAGATTTATTAGTTACCAAAACCATGTTCCCAAAACCACTTACATCCTTGCTCATTCTGGAGTCAAAGTTAACCCTAACACAATTAAGCATTCATTAATTCATTCCAAATGTAACTAGTGGTAAATATTTATTACTTTCTTCTAAAATAATTTATAACTATTTATAACTAAGAGTTTTCTTTCTTAAACTAAAGAATTATATTTTTGTTTTTTTAAAGAGTAGTTTTGGTTATAAGAAATACGTTTAAAAAAAATAAAAATTATTTTTAAGTTTAAAATTTAATGCTTGATATTTTAAATTTCATTAAAAAAATTGGATATGTTTACCTATATATAAATCTTTTATATATTGTTGTATATTTAATTAAAAATATTATATATAAGAAGTCTACTTCTGTATTTTATTCGTATTGGAGTTTTTCATTACGTACTTTTTCAGTATAGAATCGTATTTGTATCTGTATTCATACTCAAATTATGCTACTATTCCTTGGTGAAGAGTATGTCAGACTATAGGTCACAATTCTGAGGAATGTCTGTACTTGCAGAATATTGTAAGTGCACCTGCTAGCCTGTATTGTAAATTGTGTAGATCAGTAGGTCATGATGAAAAGGACTGCATAGCACTTCATATACTCCAAGAGAAAATGATGGATACTTACCTAATGAAGAATGATGAAGAAATGGAAGTTGAACGAGCGCAACCTTAGTATCAGCCTGCGTAGTTTCAACAACAACAATATCCTCAACTGCAATACCATCGAAACTAGTATCCTCAACAACAACAATACCCTCCATAAAGAGAGGTGGGAAATTTAAAGGTCAAGGATAGAAACCAGGAGGAGCATTTGGTTGATAAAGAGGCCAAGTTGTATGTTATAATTGTGGGAATCTAGGACACTTTACCTGATATTGTCAAAGTCCTTGGAAAAATTGTACATATTGTAAAGCATTTGATCAGACTATTGAACAGTGTCCGCAACTTATTGCGAAATGGAGGGATAGAGCTATTGTTAAACCCAACTTGGTGCAGAATCTAAATCCAAACCCCAATCCAAATATTCAAATGATTTCTACAGAACCAAGACAACCCAACCTTGTTGTAGTCATGAGAGGAGGTCTTGCGATAGGAGCAGACTAAAATAGAACACAAGGACATCCACAAGTGCGACCTATGACACAAAAGAAAGCACCATTATATGTCCAAGAAGAGAAGGAAGTATTCTTGGAGAAGTGACAAGGATTTTTTGATACCAATCAAATGTCGACATATGGACAAGTGAGATATATGCCCGAAAGATTTGAACAACTAATCAGGAGGCCACCCAATAAAAAGGTTAGTAATTTCAAGGAATTTTTCAAAAGTTCTTTAGCACTAATCCATGACAAATATGTTGTCATAGAGTTGACAACACTCATTGAATACAATACAAAAGACCCACACCCTGAAAAAAGAGTCAATCTGATTGGAAGAAAATGCAAGGTAGGCTGAGAACTACGAATGACTACATGGATAGGATATTATAATATGGACTATATCATACTCAACTTGGGATCATATGTCAATATATTGACAATAAATACATGGGAAAGAATGAACAAGCCATGACTAGATTGGTCTCCTATTCAGATAAGGCTTGCAAACTAGTCAAGGGTGCTACCAATTGGTAGACTGTCCCAAGTACCAGTGGAAGTCGAAAGCTTGAGAATATATGCCAACTTCTAGGCCATTGAAATTGTCAATGAAACAAACCCCTATCCTACACTTCTAAGGATTGTTTGGGAAATATACAACCAAACTATCATAAAATTCAAGAAAAGGATATTGTCTTTCGAAGTTTTTGAAATAAGAGCGGTTATTCCCATTGATCCCCTTGAAGGGAAACCATATGTCAAGCCTGTACATAGTGAAGGGAAAGAGAATTACCTAGACCATATGTATAACATTATGTATTCGAAGGAAGATTATATTAACCCCATAGTCGATGGAAACTTGAGTTGGCGCAGTTTTCACTCATGCACTTCCAACTCAAGCGAAGCCCTAGAAAATTGGCAGAACATGCTGCATGAAGTTTCCATCGGCAGGAGTGCAAGATTTGCAAGTTTTGTTCAAAGGGTGCTAACCAAAGAAATCACATTGGATACATAGGAATTATTTCCTAACCTTGCATCCTTCTTGGAATAATTCAAATAAAATGTCACGGAATCATAATGACTGTCCGCTTTGGAATATGTGTTGAAAGGTACACTTGCTCGATGATGGGGTACACCTAAACAATGTATCTCTTAATGGACACGATGTAGAATACTAATGGAGATTATATTTGGAGAAGAAATCAACCATGCTGATAAAAAATACATGGGATTGTTAGATCCCAAAAACATATTGAGCACTGTAGCACGGCTTGGAAAGCATATCCGCAATAGGAATGGGTTCACTGTTATACACAAATCCTGTCACCAACATGTGATGAGATCCTTAAACACCTATGTTTTTCCTAAATCCAAAACTTGGAGTGGAAACATGCTCTGGATGTCAATTCTACATGAAAAAACCAAGAACTGTGCTTTCCCTTTATCTGATGAGTGGTACCTTGTTCAGCACTGCTTGAGTCTTGTTATAGAAAAGCAGTGCCACCACGTATATGATTTTTCCTTAAAGTGGTTATTTCCCTTCACTGCTCTGTCACAAAGGAACATAAGCGGTACCCTTGGTAAAAATGGAAAAAAAGAGGATTCTCGAGGCTTCTAGAACATGAGCCTCGTCTCTTCCCATATCTCTATCAATATGGATTAGTTGGAGTTGAGATCCATCTTGGTAGGATGTTATGGCCACCTCACCCATAATTCTCTCAACTATCCCTATCCATTGAGCCCTATAAATACAAGCTCATATCCATAGTTGGGGGAGAGAACCGAATGGTAATATTATGCTATTGAATTGACTATCTAGCCCAATCCATTGGAGAATAGCACAAGAGAGCAAGTTGGAGCTATCGGGGATGAGGTGTTTGTCTTGTGGAGAAGTTTGTCAACACTAAGGAAATGGTTGTAAGCTTCTTCATTCATTTCTTAATGTAAATCTGATTTCCATCCCACATATATGTTGTACTGATCTTGCATGTATATGTTACTGGATTCCTTAGTCACTAGTATGGATGTGTGAATAATGTTCTAGTAGCTTTGATGTTCTTGTTTGTTTGACATGTTCTGCAGGTACACAGGATCTTCATCAAAGAATTATTCCAGTTGTTTACAACATTCAGAGAAGGTCTTCATCCTTTATCGTTCACTCATTTGTTCGGCACCACCTGAGTCCTATTATAGAAAAGTAGTGGCACTGCATATATGCTTTGTCCTTGAAGCGGTTCTTACCCTTCACCACTCTGTCACAAAGGAACATAAGTGGTACCCTTGGTAAAAATGGAAAAAAATAGGATTCTTGAGGCTTCCAGAACATGAGCCTCGTGTCCTCCTTTATCCCTATCAATCTGGGTTAGTTGGAGTTGAGATCCCTCTTGGTAGGATCTTATGGCCTCCTCACCCACAATTCTCTCAAATATCCCTATCCATTGAGCCCTATAAATACAAGCTCATATCCATAGTTGAGGGAGAGAACTAAATGTTAATGTTATGATATTGAATTGACTATCTAGCCCAATCCATTGGAGAGCACAAGAGAGAAATTTGGAGCTATCGAGGATGATTTTTTTGTCTTATGGAGGAGTTTGTCAACACTAAGGAAATGGTTGTAAGCTTATTCATTCATTTATTAATGCAAAGATGATTTTTGTCCCACATATCTGTTGTACTGATCTTGCATGTATATGTTACTAGATTACTTAGTCACTAGTATGGATGTATAAATAATGTTCTGGTAGCTTTGATGTTCTTGTTTGTTTGACATGTTCTGCAGGTACACAAGTTTTTCATCAAAGCATTATTCCAAGTGTTTACAACATTCAGGGAAGGTCTTCATCCTTTTTCATTCACTCATTTGTTCTGGATCTGAACCATTCAGACCAGGGGAACAACTTTTATCCGCAGAAGGTGCAATATTCTTGACAACATTCACCGATTCATCCACACCTTGGAAATGGTGGAAAGAAGTTGGCACACATCATAAGAGCTGCGACGAGGAACCATTGAGTGGGAAAGTTTAACTATAAAATTTACCCAGACATTTGAATTTACAAGAAAACATCCAACAGTCAACGTTGCACTACAAGTAATAAAGGAGAATATATTTAAAGAAATATCGGCTATAGATACACGCTATCATCAATTCCCTATAACTAAACACACCTCGATGGAGTGCTACAATATCATAGGAGAACCAGATGATGATTACCCACTAGAGATAAACATACCCTAGTATGAAGGTAGACGTACAGTATAAAAAGATCCTATAACTACTGATCAGTTTCTAAAATCACTTAAAATCAAGAAAGTAAGTATTGGGTCTGAGGAAAACCCAAAGTTTGCTAAAATTGGAGATTACTGGGATGAGGCGACTGTCACAAATATTACTGACTTATTACATGAATTATAGGATCTCTTCCCAACGAATTTATCTGAGATGAAAGGTATCTTGGGAGACCATGGCGAAATGAAGATAGCTTTGAGGCCCGATGCAAAATCGGTCTGACAACGACCGTATAGACTAAACCCATGTTATAAAGAGAAAGTTAAAGTGGAACTTGATTAAGTGTTAGAAGAAGGTGTAATATAACTAGTCAAGGAATCATAATAGATCAGCCCAATCATGGTACAAGACAAGAAGACTTCAGGGGAATTCATAATTGTGTTGATCTTCAGAAACTTAATGATGCTTGCTTGCATGATCCATTTCCAGTCCCGTTTATAGATGAAGTATTTGAAAATGGTGGAGGAAAAGATTTGTATTTATTTATTGATGGATTCTTGGGTTACCATCAGGTGAGAATTTCCAAATAAGACCAGTAAAAGACTACCTTTGCAACCAAATGGGGATGCTACCATTACACGATAATTCCCTTTGAACAAAAAAATACACCTGCAAATTTCTCCAGAATTGTAGTTGTTTCCTTTAAAGAATATATACAAAAAATTATTGAAGTCTATTTTGATGATTGGACAGTTTTTGGTCTCATAAAATATCACAAAGAAAGTCTTAGACTGATGTTAGAATGATGTCGTCAGTACCATATTGCTCTCAATTGAGGAAGTGTATTTTTTGTGCACCTTTCGGGGCTCTGTTAGGTCATGTGATTTGTCATGATGGGATTTTGGTTGATCCATCTATAATTGCCATCATCCTAGAGCTACCACCACCTACCATAGTTAAACAATTAAGAGAAACACTAGGTAATACAAGATATTACATAAAGTTCATCAAAGGTATACACAAGTGACTTCCTCGATGGAGAAATTGTTGTAAAAGATACTAAGTTCCAATGGAAATATGAATGCCTGGAAAGTCTGGATAAGTTGAAAAATAAAATGTCCACTGCACCCATACTGATATTCCCGGATTGGAAAAAATAATTCCATGTTCATGTTGACGCATATTTTATGGAGCTTAGAGTGGTATTGACACAACCCAGAGTAAGAGATATTGATCACCCCATTACTTTTTCTAGTTGAAAGCTACCAATGGTAGAAAAAAATTACACTACAACAAAGAGAGAAGGACTTGTGATTGTCTATTCATTATAGAAATTCAAACATTACTTATTGGGGGAATCTTAAAATGTACATTGATCATTATGCATTAAAATATTTGGTTAACAAGCCAGTGTTGTGGGGGGGGGATATTTGCCGATGGGTCCCCCTCTTCTAGGAATTTGATTTTGATATTATTGTCAAATTGAGCCGATTAAACTTGGGACCAAATCACTTATCTAAAATAGAAAGTGGAGACGAACCTACTAGTCTCGAATACAATCTCCCATATGCAGAACTATTTGTGATAATTTCCTTTGATAACCAGTATGAGGATATCATACAGTTCCTAACTATGGGTTTTGTGTAGGTTGAGTTTACAATTGCGTAGAAAAATAGTTAGTAACATGCGCTATAGATTTTCAATTGATTGCTGGCCACTTGTACAAACTAGGCCCAGATGAAATATTGATACGCTGTGTTTTTTAACACAAGCGAAATATTGTATTAAGTGAACCACATGGTGGTGTTGTAGGAGGAAACTATGTAGGAAACGCGATGGTACGCAAGATATCACAAGCTAGGATATGGTGGCCTTCAATGCAAGTCAATGCTAGATATTATTGTTGTAGTTGTTATGTCTATCAACGAATGGGGAAGCCATCTCAAAGAGATGAGATGCCTTTAGTTACACAAATTACATTGTCATCATTTGATAAATGGGATGCCAAATTTGTGGGGCCTATTAGTCCAACAAGGAAGAACAGAAGATCTAGATACATTATCACTGTGATAGATTACCTGACTCGATAGGAAGAGGATGCGCCTATCAAGGATTGTACTGCTGCGATGGAAGAAAAATTTTTGTTCGCGAATGTGGTGATAAGGTTTGGATGCCCCAAGATATTGATTAGTGATCAAGGTACGCATTTTGTTAATTAGTTGATTGGAAAACTAACATATGAATTTTAGATACAGCATAGAAGAACAAATCCGATATCACCCACAAGAAAATGTAGTGGTTCAAGCATTTAACAAGATTTTGGAAAATGCACTCACCAATGTCTGCAACACAATAAGGGATGACTGGGACCAAAAAATTTCTATGATCCTATGGGCGTATCGCATAACATTTAATAAGTTAACAAGAAAAACAGCATTCAGATTAGTGTATGGATAGGAGGATGTCATGCCTATGGAATATATTGTATCATGTTTAAGAGTGGTGGCCATTAGAGAAATGAAAGACGTTCATGCTATTGAAGAAATATTACTTCAGTTAATCCATTTGGAGGAGGAACGTTTCATTATAGTATTCCACCAAAATGTAGAAAAAAAAGGAATAAGCCATGGCACAATAGACAAATCAAGAAGAAGCAATTTATAGTTGGAGGCCTTGTTCTTATGTATGACAATAAATTTTCCAAACATCCACACAAGTTGAAGATACATTGGTTAGGTCCCTATGTATTGAAGGAAATCGCTAATGGGGAAGCAATGAAGTTGGAAAAACTTAATGGTACGGAAGTCAAAGGGATGATTAATGGGGGTTGGTTGAAGCCTTATTTTGATAACTAAGACCCAAAAAAAATGATGAGTGTAAATATGATGATGATCTCCACGATGTTTAGGTGAAAAAGGATGGGTGTGACCTTTACACATAATGCATTGAGGAAATAATGGCGCGTTGATACAATCAGAAGGAAGGATTGCTGAAGTGACAAATATCAAGTCCACAAACCATAAGAAAAATTGAAGCTAATTACAAGCAATGTTGAGGGTCACTTCTGCCATTAATATCATGATGTGGGAAAAAAAATGGGTGGCGTAGTTGGAACCTCTACATACAGAGTTGGGTCAAGAACCCACTTGATCTTTCATGTTGTCATTATGCTACTCGATGGTGGTTCTTGTGAGGATCTGATGAACTCATTGTTGGAATCAACCTCTAGTGATGATTCAATAAATGCCTGACTCCTTATAATACCATAGTCAAAGACATTATAAGATACAGAGTTAAGCTTAAAGAAGCAGTTTATTCTCCTATGGTAAATAATACACTGTATAGGCAGTTGATTAGGTGTTTTCTTTCCCTTACACACACTAGACCTGATATATCTTATGTATTTAGTGTGGATTCAAGATACATGGATCAACCTCATGAGATCCATTGCAGAGCAGCCAAAAGGATCCTAAATTTTTTTCAAGGAAAAAGAACTCATGGGATCTTCTACAAAGCAAAATATGATCTTGATTTGATTGGGTTTACTGACCGTGATTGGGCAGGTGACAACACAGATCAAAAGTCTACATCAGGATATGTGTTCATCCTTGCATAAGGACCAATTAGCTGGTCAAGGAAGAAGCAGAGTGCCATAGCACTCTCATCTACAGAATAAGAGTATAGAGGAGTTGTAAATGCAACAACTCAATGTTTGTGGTTGCAGGGAATACTTGGAGAATGTGGTTTCAAATCAAAGTTTTCAACAATTATCTACTGTGATAATTAGAGAACCATTTGAATCTACAATGATCCAATTCAAAGACAGTGAACCAAGCACATTGAGATCCATATGCGTTACATAAGACAGCTTGTGCATGATGCCACCATTGATCTACTCTTCTGTGCATCTTCAGAACAAGTAGCAAACATCTTCACTAAAATTTTTTGTCAGAAGACCTTCAGCAATATCAAATCATTGTTGGGGATTTTTTATCATGCTATGAAGCATAATTGATGACAATATTTCCAAAAAAATTGTTTTTCATGTCCCTGTTTAAGGGAGGATTTTCCCACTGGGTTTTTCCCTCTTTCCTTGGTTGTATGGGCAAGCAGTATGTAAAGGGTGACTAACAGTTATTGCTAGGCCCTATATTTTTCTGATATTTACTCATAAATTTAGGCTTAAGGGGGGGTGTTAGAATAATCAACCCATAGTCACCTACCTTAGACATTAATTTTAATTATTTGTGTCTTATTACCTAGTTTCCTAGATTCCATTCTATGCTAGTTGTCGTCTACAAGTCCTAGAAGTAAACACATGTTAAAAATAAGTCATGGAGCTCTTGGGAAACATACTGGAAACCAAATTTAGCATGTTTTATTTATTCCAGATCCTCCAAAGCGCATATCTGCTTTTTCTGAAAAACTGCCTATTTTATTGAGATTTAAGGAAAAAGGAAAAGCTAGACTAGGTGTAGTTGACCTGTTTTTTACCCACATCATCCTCCCTCATTTTATCCTAATAAAAGAATGTATGAGTTTTATTTCCGTCCCTCATTATCTTTCCTAATTGACTTAGCCAATTTGTTAGCATCTTGGTAGATTTGGAAACTGCTTTATGCACCTATGGGGGATTTGACTAGATTTAGTAAGCCTGCTTTTTTACCATTTCGAATGGAATCCTTATGCATTGGAATATATCATGTAATTATATATTGAAGCAGCCTATTACTTCATAATTTTGGATATTTTACACTTATTTATTACATATCAGTGTTATGCTCCAATTTCAGTCTCCTTTGGTGTGAATTTTGCATGTTTGATTAGCAATTTTGTGAGTGTAATTGTTCTATCTCTTGGGTTCAATTTCCACATAGTATTAGAGAATTTGTAGATTGATTTATCTCCTTCCTTATTGCTATTACAGGTTCAATATCTTGAACATTCTGCTGACTGGAGGGCACAGTTTCTCAGCTATGGACAAATCTCAGAAGATCATCTTGACTCCATTCAATTTATTTGAGTGGAAATATGAGATGGAGATATTGTTGAGAGAAAATTATCTCTATAGGGTAAGTATGGAAACTTAGGGAGAGCCCAGTGCAGCTACAGAGAAAATTAAATGGCACAACAAGAGGGATGAGGCCTATGGTCTTTTGTGTCTGAGCATTTCAAGAGACCTCCTCTTCCATCTTGATGGATTGACATCACCTAATGAAGTGTGGGAGAAGCTAGAAGATATTTCTAGAAATACAGATGAGATGATATGACATCAAATTGAGAATGATTTGATCTCCTTGAGTCCTAGGAGCTTCGAGTCATTGCAAATCTACTTTTCCAAGTTTAAGGCCCTTGTTTTGCAATTGAAACAGTGTGGGATCGAAAAGAAGGAAGACCAACTAGTTCTTGCCATACTTTCTAAGCTTGATCCTGAATATTAAGTTTTTTTTTCAACCTTCCATGCCACCAAGTTGACAGCTCGAGCCTGGAAGATTCCTAAGCTTGCAGAGTTCATGGAATCCCTCACAGAGGAGAAAGATAAGTTGGTGATAATGGTCACCATCAAACCTTCCAAAGACCAAGCTTTGTTTGCTTGAGATTTAAAGGTGGATTCAAAAGGAAATAAAAAATCTAAAAAGCCACCTGAGCAAAAGAGAGACAAGAACAAGTCTCAAGAGGAGCCCCAAGGTTCCAAGAAGAACTCCCAAAAGAAGAATAACAAAGGAGAAATGAGCAAGTACACATACTGCAATAAGGGCTATCATCTTGAGAGATCTTGCATGAAAAAGAAAATTGACATGTTGACCCAAATCCTAAAGAAGAATAACATCTCCCTTCCTGATTGCTCAAATAAGAGGGAAGGAGAATAAAATTTAGAGGACAAAGAGATAGTACATGTCTTGGTTTCTGGCACATCAAGCTCACCTAGCTTCATCATAGACTCTGGAGATTCTAGACATATGGTTTCAACAAAAGAGATATTCTCCTCTCTTGACATGTCGAAAGGTTGACCAATAGTTTTGTGAGATGACTCTGTCACTGACAGTTTGGGGAAGGGAAGGATTGATCTTAACCATGGTAAGTTCAATAATGTGTTGTACGTTCTAGGTCTTGCCTCTAATCTCTTGTTAGTGTATCAGATGACTCATACTGGTTCTCCAAACAAGGTCATATTTTCCCCTGATGATGTTGAAATCATTGCTATTTCGAATGGTAAAGTCATAGAAAAATGTATTGTAGATCACACTTCGAAGGTATACAAGTTTTCACATTTTGTACCCTACTCAAACCCCTTTGCTCTTCTGATTCATGCTAATGAAGCCGGAAAGCTTTGGCATGAAATATTTGGCCATCTTAACTACAATTATCTTTCTCATTTGAGTGAAAAATATATGGTCATAGGGTTACCAAATATCAAGTTTTCTAATGGAGTCTGTCAAGGTTGTATCCTAGGAAAACACCTAGAGCACAAGTATGAGAAAGCTAGTCATGAGAGAACCTCTACACCTCTTGAACTGATCCACAGTGAAATTGCTGGTACATTCCATCATATGACCATGGTTCAAGACAAATATGCACTGAACTTCATAAATTAGTTTTATAGGTATTGTTGGGTTTACTTCCTAAAGCATAAGTCTGAAGTTTTTGACCTCTTCAAAGTCTTTGGAGCCTTGGTTGAAAACCGGTCTGAAAGGAAACTCAAGATCCTCAGATCTGACAATGGTAGTGAGTATGTCAAGTCTGAGTTCATTTAGTATTGTAAATATGCAGGTATTCAGATGTGACATTAAATCCCTCACACAAAACAGAAAAATAGTGTTGCTGAGAGAAAGAATAGATTACTGAAGGAAATGGAAACCTGCATGATCGAGGCTAATACTTTGCCACCAAAGTTTTGGGTTGAGGCTATTAACTATGCATCCTACATCCAGAATAGGTTGCCTCATAAGAAGCTTGATGGTATGAATCCTTTCAAATATTGGATTGGGCACAATCCTGATCTAAGTAAGAGAGAATAAGTTTCCAAGTGCTCGCGTGGGCCCGGGCTCCAATGAAGAGATACGGTTGGTTACCATGTGACCCATTTCAGGATTTTTGGCTCAAAAGCTTGGGCTAGAGTTCCAACTGAAAAGAGGAAGGATTTGCAGCCCCAAAGATAAGAGTGCTTATTTGTTGGGTATTATGAGGATTCAAAAGGGTACAAGCTGATAAAATTAAGCACTAACAAACCTTTCATTAAAAGAAGTGTTCAGTTCCAAGAAGATCCCTTAGTAGCAGTTGAAGTTGGAGAGTCTTATTCACCACCAGATCCATTGATTGTAAGTGGAGAGACTAATGAGTTTGATGATTCTGATATGTCTAATAATGATTATTTTATTTCAGATCCTAACAGTCCTACAAGACCAAAATGGGCAGCAAACACCATTCATGCAGCTGGTGAACTAGCTGGAAATCCTAGTGACACTAGGAGGACTAGATCTCAGTTTGAGAGTGCCCTTTGTGTGAAAGATCCTCTATTTGCTGAGAAGTGATATATTATGGTTGAATAAGATCAAAATACACATGAAGATTCAATATATTATCCAAGAGGAAAAACAGCCATGGAAGAAGAATTCAGCTCGGTCCAGAAGAACAACACTTGGGAACTGGTTGATCTTCCCCCAGGGAGGAAGCTAGTTCAATGTAAGTGGATTTTCAAGAATAAGTTTGTTGCTGATGGCTAAAATTTGAAATATAAGGAAATATTGGTATCCAAGGGCTGCACACAAGTACATGGTATTGACTACAATGAAACCTTTGTACCAATGGCAAAAATGGACTCCATAAGGCTAGCTCTAGCCATTGCAGCTTCGAACTAGTGGGAGGTACATCACATGGATGTGAAGTGTGATTTTATAAATGGAGATATCACTGAAGATATTTACATGGAGAAACTTGAATGTTTTTTTTCTAATCCATATTTAGTGTGTAGGTTAAAGAAATCATTGTATGGGCTCAAGCAAGCCCCTAGGGCTTGGTATGCCAAGATTGATGGATTTTTCCTATCATTGATTTTTGTTCGATGCAAGTATGATCCTAATGTCTATTTGAATCTGATTCATGGTTCTTTGATGATTATTTTCTTGTATGTGGATGACCTTATAATTACAGGAAGTTCAAAGAAAGAGATTTCCTCCTTGAAGGATGCAATGAGCCATGCATTTTCTATGACATATTTGGGATTGTTGAGCCAATTCTTGGGTCTTGAATTTGGTTAATCCCAAAATGGAATCAAAGTACATATTTCCAAGTATGCTCTATATTTTTTGAACAATTTCAACATGAAATGTTGCAAGCCAAGCAAGACTCCCTTCCTTTCAAGAGTTAGGCTTGAAGAAGCATGTTCTTCTCCTATGGTAAATAATACACTGTATAGGCAGTTGATTGGATGTTTTCTTTATCTTAAAAACATTAGACCTGATCTATATTATCCAGTTAGTGTGTCTTCAAGATACATGGATCAGACTCATGAGATCCATTGGAGAGCAGCCAAAAGGATTCTAAATTTTGTTCAAGGAACAAGAACTCATGCGATCTTCTATAAAGCAAAATATGATCTTGATTTGATTGGGTTTACTGACAATGATTGGGAAGGTGAAAGAAAAGATAAAAATTCTACATTAGGATATGTGTTCATTCTTACAGAAGGACCAATAACCTGGTCTAGCAGGAAGCAGAGTGCCATAGCACTCTCATCTATAGAAGTAGAGTATAGAGGAGTTGTAAATGCAGCAACTCAATGTTTGTGGTTGCAGGGAATACTTGGAGAATGTGGTTTCGAATCAGAGTTTTCAACTATTATCTATTGTGATAATCTGAGCACCATTTGAATCTCCAATGATCTAGTCCAGAGACAGCAAACCAAGCACATTGAGATCCATATGCATTACATCAGATAGCTTGTGCATGATGGCACCATTGATCTACTCTTCTGTGCATCTTCAAAACAAGTAGCATACATATTCACCAAAGTTTTTTGTGAGAAGACCTTCAGCAATATCAAATCATTGCTGGGGATTTTTGATCATGCTGTGAAGCATGATTGATGATAAGATTTCCAAAAAAAATATTTTTCCTGTCCATGTTTAAGGGAGGATTTTCCCACTGGGTTTTTGCCTCTTTCCTTGGTTGTATGGACAAGCAGTATGTAAAGGGTGACTAAGATTTGGTGCCATGCCCTATAGTTTTCTGATATTTTCTCATAAATTCAGTATTAAGGGGGGGTGTTAGAATAATCAACCCATAGTTACCTACCTTAGACATTAATTTTAATTATTTTTGTCTTATTACCTAGTTTCATAGATTCCATTCTATGCTAGTTGCCTCCTACAAGTCCTAGAAGTCAACACATGCTAAAAATGAGTCATGGAGCACTTGGGAAACACCCTAGAAACCAAATTTAGCATGTATACTTTATTCTAGATCCTCCAAAGTGCATATCACATTTTTATGAAAAGATGCATGTTTTATTGAGATTTAAGGCAAAAGGAAAATCTAGACTAGGTGTATTTGACTTGTTTATTTACCACATCATCCTCCCTCATTTTATCCTAATAAACACATGTATGAGTTTTATTTCCATCCCTCATTATCTTTCCTTCTTGAATTATCCAATTCGTGAGAATCTTGGTAGATTTGGAAATTGCTTTATGCACCTATGGGGGATTTGACTAGATTTAGTAAGACTGCTTTTTGACCATTTCAAATGGAATCCTTATTCATTCAAATATATCATGTAATTACATATTGAATAAGCCTATTACTTCATTAGGTTGGATATTGTACACTTATTGAATACAGATCAGTGTTATGCACCAATTTCATTCTCCTTTGGTGTGAATTTTGCATGTTTGATTAGCAATTTTGTGAGTGTAATTGTTCTATCTATTGGGTTAAATTTCCACATGGTATCATATCCTTTGTATATCAATTTCTCTCCTTCATTATTGCTATTTTAGGTTTGACATATTGACTGGGAGCGCATCCTGCGGACTCGAGGGCACAATTTCTGAGCTATGGACCAATCTCAGAAGATCATCTTGACTCCATTCAATTTCTTTGAGTGGAAATATGAGATGGAGATATTGTTGAGAGAGAAAGGTCTCTACAGGATAACTATGGCAACTGAGGGAGAACCCAATGTAGCTGCAGAGAAAATTAAATGGCACAACATGAGGGATGAGGCCTATGGTCTTTTGTGTCTGAGCATTTCAAGAGACCTCCTCTTCCATATTGATGGATTGACATAACCTAATGAAATGTGGGAGAATCTAGAAGATATTTTTTGAAATAAATATGAGATGAGAGGACATCAAATCGAGAATGAGCTGATCTCCTTGAATCCCAGTAGCTTCGAGTCATTGAAACTCTACTTTTCCAAGTTTAAGGACCTTGTTTTGTAGTTGAAACATTGTAGGATCGAAAAGAAAGAAGAGCAACACGTTTTGGCTATACTTTCTAAGCTTGGTCCTAACTATTCAGTGTTTTTTTCGACCTTACATGCCACCAAGTTGACAGCTCGAGCCTAGAAGATGCCTCAGCTTGCAGAGTTCATGGAATCCCTCACACAGGAGCAAGATAAGTTGGTGATGATGGGCACCATCAAACCTTCCAAAGAACAAGATTTGGTTGCTAGAGATTCAAAGGTGGATTTAAAAAATAAATAAAAAAGCTAAAAAGCCACCTGAGCAAAAGAGAGACAAGAACAAGCCTTAAGAAAAGCCCCAAGGTTCCAAGAAGAACTCCTAGAAGAAGAAGAACAAAGGAGAAATGAGAAAGTGCGCATACTACAGTAAGGGATATCATGTTGACAGCTCTTGTATGAAAAATAAAATTGACATGTTGACCCAAATCCTAGAGAAGAATAAGATCTCCCTTCCTTGTTGCTCAAAGAAGCGGGAAGGAGGATCAAATTCAGAGGACAGAGAGAGAGTACATGGCTTATTTGCTGGCACATAAAGCTCACCTAGCTTCATCATAAACTTTGGAGCTTCTAGACATATGGTTTCCACAAAATATATGTTCTCCTCTCTTGACATGTCTAAAGGTCCACCAATAGTTTTGGGAGATGACTCTCTCACTGACAGTTTGGGGAAGGGAAGGATTGATCTTGACCATGGTAAGTTAAATAATTTGTTGTATGTTCCAGGTCTTGCCTCTAATCTCTTGTCAGTGTATCAGATGAATCATACTAGGTCTCTAAATAAGGTCATATTCTCCCATAATGATGTTGAAATAATTGAGATTTTGAATGGTAAAGTCATAGCGAAAGGTTTTGTAGATCACACTTTGAAGGTATACAAGTTTTCCCATTTTCTACCTTTCTCAAACCCCTCTGCTCTTTTGATTCATGCTAATGAAGCAAGAAATATTTGGCCTTCTTAACTACAAGTATATTTCTAATTGGAGTGAATGATATATGGTCATATGGTTACCAAAGATCAAGTTTTCTAAGGGATTCTGTCAAGGTTGTATCCTAGGAAAACACCCAGAGCACAAGTATGAGAAAGCTAGTCATGAGATAACCTTTGCACCTCTTGAACTGATTGACAGTGAAATTGCTGGTCCATTCCCTCATATATCCATGAGTCAAGCCAAAAATGCACTAAACTTCATAGATGAATTTTCCAGGTATTGTTGGGTTGACTTCCTAAAGCATAAGTCTGAATTTTTTGACCTCTTCAAAGTCTTTAGAGCCTTAGTTGAAAACTAGGCTGGGAGGAAACTCAAGATCCTCAGATCTAACAATGGTGGTGAGTATATCAATTCTAAGTTCATTCAATATTGTAAATATGCAAGTATTCAGATGCAGCATTCAATACGTTACACACCACAACAAAATAGTGTTGCTGAGAGAAAGAACAGATCACTGAAGGAGACAGAAACCTGCATGATGGAGGCTAAGACTTTTCCATGAAAGTGTTTGGATGAGGCTATAAAATTTTCATCCTACATCCAGAATAGGGTGCCTCATAAGAATCTTTATGGGATGAATCCTTTTGAAGCTTGGAATGGGCACAAGCCAGATGTGACCCATTTAAGGATTTTTGGCTCAAAGGATTGGGTTAGAATTCCAACTGAAAAGAGGAAGGCTTTGCAGCCTCAAAGCCAAGAGTTCCTATTTTTTTGGTATTCTGAAGATTCAAAAGGGTACAAGCTGATCAACTTGAACACTAACAAATATTTCATTGAAAGAAGTGTTTAGTTCTAAGAAGAGCCTTTAGTAGCAGTTGAAGTTGGAGAGTCTTCTTCACCAACAGATCCATTGATTGTAAGTGGAGAGACTAATGAATTTTATGATTATGATATGTGTTATAATGATGATTTGATTGTAGATCCTAATAGTCCTAAAAGACCAAAATGGGGAGAAAAGACCATTCATGCAGCTGGGGAACTAGCTGGAAATCGTAGCACTAGTGGAAAATGAGAGATTAGTGACCAGGAGACCAAAAATTTTGGTCACCACAGTTCTTTTCAAGGGATAAATGAACAAAATTGATAAATTTAAGTGAGCCAACTAAAAAATACCAAGATAAATGACCACTTTTGGTCACGGGATAAATACCAACTAAAAACAACCAAGATAAATGACCAAATTTGGTGACGGTATATCTAGACTAAAAATGACCACATATCAATTGGTCATTTATTTGGTCATTTTTAGTTGTCACTCCGGCAATGAAAAAAATTACAAATTTGACATTGAATTTGTACATTTGACTAAATTATAACATATATATAATATATATTTACACGTCCCTATATTAACCAAATAGAATTAATGCAACCCACCTATATGTTAATTTGGACATGACCTTGGCATATAAAAAAACCCACTAAACATTGGCAAAAAATGTTAATTATAAGGCTAATTTGCATGACCTTGACATATAATTATAGTTTTTATAGTCTAATTTGGACACGAACTTGGAACCTTGGCATATAATTATAGTTATTATAGGATAATTTGGACACAACCTTGGCATACAATTATAGTTTTTATAGGATTTTTACATGACCTTGGCATATAATTATATAAGTTTTTATAAGGCTCGACAAGACTGCTAGACGTGGAAAAAACCAAATAAATAAAACATATGGGTGATATAAAGAGTGTCGTAATTAGCAAGCTATAATTAACACATGTTAAGGAGATGTACTATGGATAGAATGAGAGCCACAATCTATCGACATTGTGCATTACCAGTCCCCGACATGATGAAGGGCGGCATGGGGGAGAATATGGGAGGGTTCATATACAGTTGGTGAAACTTAATATTAATGACATTAACTAATGAGACCTCGATTTATCCGTAAGTGTCCCCAAAGGTCAGTACTAGCATAGGGAGAGGTGGATATAGATATTGGACACAGGCCTAAGAAGGTTGAAGATATTATAATACTCATTGTTTATCCTTCAAACCTATAGTGACATGATATAGTTCAAGTCTAGCTCACACTCTCCTAGTTGTTTTATGGTGATTGACAATACTTGTTGTGATATTGGTGTATATAGTGACCTTAACCTATTTCCACATCCCTATAAAGACCAATATGTATAAATAGTAAAAACTCCTATATAAATGAAAAGAAAATGAAAAATACAACAATCTTATCCATCATCACTATCAAAATCCAATTTAAAGCTTCATGTACACCAAAATAAATCTCCACTTACATTTCTTAAGGTATCCCATCTAAATGTTAGAAACACCATTCTTCTTCTTCTCTTCACGTGTACAAACTAACTAACCATTGCTAATAATATCTATCTTCCACCTTCATAACCTTAACTCGTTATCAGGGATTTGAAATATGCTTCAAATGCATCCCAACGATTCATAACCTTGTTGTTGAAATGTAAGCAGGAGGATTGAGAGCATTTAAAGGTCATAAATGTTGTCCACTTAATGCTTATTGTCCACCTTAATTCATGCCATATACATAAAGATGTTACTGATTCTCCCTAGAGAATCTAAATAATTTTTTAAGCTACTGCTAAATAGTGTGGTTGTGATATTAGCTCGTCTTTAAAGGATATGTCATATGGAGTTCTTAACTATATCAATTGCAGATGCCTTCCTTCCATCTTGGATCTCAATCCTGCTACATCGTTATGATAGATGTAAAATTGCAAAAATAAAGAATTTAAATTTTGGAAGGATAAATAGAACATAATGGCGGCAAACACCATGATAGATATAAAATTGAAAAAATAAAGAATTTACATTTTGGAAGGATAAATAGAACATAATGGTGGCAAACAACAAGATGAAGAGACCCTGAGATAGATTGCAGAAGAGTTTCAGGAATTGGCCTTGTTTCTCAACTCGAGAATTGATGATATTCAACTGGTCCCTTTCTGTCATGTTTGTTCTTGGGTTTCAATGCTCTTTGGTTACCTGGGGATGGCCTTCAAATTTGTAGAAAAGGACTTTGTTTCCAAGGTATCTTAATACTCAGTTTTTCTTCTACAGGGCATGATTGAATACCTTTTTATTTTAAATTTGTCAGTGGAAAATACTGAAAGAATATGTTAACATAGAATGATTAATGGGAAAAAAACTTTGGAAATGTGCATTGCTGGCTAAATAAAGTGTTGAATGATCTTTGATTGCATGGCCCCTATGTCTTTATGGGAATTGATACGGTGACCACCTAATTAACATCTGCTAGATGTTAGACTATAACATTCTGTTCTCATTCTTGTTTTGAGACTGGTTCATTACATTGCTACTTAGGTTTATATGCATAATATACACTGTAAAGCGAGTGGGTTCACATTTTTTGTCTCCCCAAAACCTCTAGGACCATTTATCGGTTCGTCCCCATTTTGGTAACATAGGTTTCTATGATTCTGTCAGTATGGGATGGGTTCGTAGGCATAGTTGGAGATTGGTCTAATAAATAACATTTTTGTCCATGGCATGTGAAGGGAAATTGAAGAGAGGGGACAATAGTGTGAATGAAGGCATATTCTAAGAAGGAATCCACCCTTGGACCATTAAATGGTCTACTACTTACTAGGGGAAAAGTTGAAATACTCATTGACTAAAAGTGCAAAGTTCTATGTGTAAAGTTGCAGTCTAAAAAGGGTTTTGCATATGCTGGAAATGGGGTTGAATTTCTTGTCAAGAAGTGGCTAGTATACCCAGTACAAATATATATTTACCAGTCGTTCGCCATTTGAAGAAGGATTTAGCCTTAAGGAAGAATCTTACCCATTGTTTCCAGAATTTCCATATATTCTAAAGAGAAGGGGTCACGGTGCTTAGTTTGGGTTCATTTTGAAGGGAAGCAGTGATTATGTCATAGTTGGGTGCTTAGTTTTGGAAATTGGGCACATTGCTCTTATTTATTAAATTATTGGAAGCTACAGGAAGGTTCTCTTACTGGAAATGTCTAAGATTATCAGTGGGTGTAATATATTGTATGCTGGTTGTACTGATTTCTCTCTCAAGCTTTGGTTCTTATGAGGCTTCCAATACTTCACAAAAAAGACCATATATTCCAGATCTGATTTCTCCTTCTATTGTTGTTGTTATTCATATGAGTGGAGGTATTATGGTTACATTTGATTTACATTTACAGTCTGAAATATTAATGTCAATTTAAATTGAAATTTTTTTGTGTTTGCTGAGATATTACATGGCATGAAAGGTCATATATGCATAAGGATTCAATTAGTCAGTTCTTTTAAACTTCGAGTCGCATAAACCACAAACCAAGGGTAGATAGAAACCTATAGGGAGGTGCACACTAAGTGTTTGAAAAAACTCCA
>LPNX011066666.1:954855-969021 GCA_001517045.1 Pseudotsuga menziesii | reverse complement strand
GAGAGATATTGTGCACATGAGGTTGGGATAATACACAATACTATGTAGCTTCATGGTAGAATCAGTTGCAGAGAAATCAAGAAAGCCAATGTAAGAGAAAAATAAAAGTTTGGTAAAAGACATTAAAGAATTTGCAAGCAACTTTTTAACCTACAAACTATCATCAAACATAATTTAGGCAGTTTCAGAATTTTAGAAAAAAAGGATTTATCTATACATGAGTATATTGAGCATTTTTTGAAGTTGCATATTTAAACAAATCTGCAGGAATATGATGGAAAATTAACATCCAAATGCCTTAATGGATTTCCTTTTAATATATAAGATGATTTGGCCATGGGGAAGTTGTATTCAGTTGATGAACAACTCTAGTATGCATTGAAGGTAGAAGAGAAGTAACAATAGAAATAGAGGCAGAGCATCAACTAAGAGGGGTTTCCACCTGTAGGTCAAATCTAGAGATAAGAAAAGATAAGATAATTTTATGAATGTCCAAAAAATGACCATAAATAGGTCAATGGAACTTCTAGGTACAATAGTGTGATATACATAGTGGGAGCACTAAGGTTTCTCCTAGAAAAACATGATATAAACGAAACTAGCCTATGCCATAAAAGACCTAAAGTCTACAGCCTCAGAGCATGGAGCAGGGAAAATAATCAAATAATTAGTGCAGGTATGTGAAAAATATGTGGAGAACCCAAGAGAAACACCAACCACTATCAAATGGGAAGGCTCGCCTAGGGGGTGGTCAACCTCCCTTCAAATTTCATGCAATCTCTCTATCATTGGAGGCTGTATAGAAGAAACTCCTAATAGATGTCTAATCAGATGAACTTAAAATACACCTACATTTTCTCCTATTGAAGACTATAAGGAGACAAGAAAGATGAGAGAATAAGATGTTGAGAGATTGGATGTGGAAGAGAGTCAACAATTTCTCAAAGTTATATGATTTGCTAAATTGCAATGTTAAAGGTCATAGAGCTTATGAATGTCCACAAAAATAAAAAATAAAACACTAGCAAGAACTTGATTTTGTTGGAAGAACTTTCGGATGCAAGCATTGAAGCTGAAATAGGATAAAAATATGATGTTGCATAATACATTGGTGGTTGTAAATGGTGAGACTGGAGAAGCAGGTTGCAGAAGGAAGAATGTAGCTAGCTGCTGAAATTCTTGCAAGTGTCATTGTAAAATGTGCAAGCCTGTAAGGATATTCTTAATACTCGATCTTTAGACATCTTGGTAAGGATAGAAATGGTTCTAAAACTCGACCTGTTTCCTTATCTAACTCCTAACAATTTTCTTTGTTTCACAAGGATCATAACTTGTTGGTGAATAAATCATGTCATCTATCTTTTAATATTGGACCTGTTATGCTAGATTTAGTTGGCATATTTTTGAGATTATTTTTGCTTCATCAAGTGATATATCGCAAGCAACTATGGCCTATTTTTTTCTATTTATTGGACTTGTTATCACATAATATGGTGATTTATATATCCACAGATATTAATGATTTCCAAATCAGTGTTACCTTGGGAATATGCCCTAAATTGTCATGCCAGGCTGGGTGCCCTCTCTTCAGTTTTCCTGGTTCCACTGAGAATAGATCTAGACTAACCAAGGAAGGTGAACCTAGTCCAACTTTCCCAAATACTTGCCGATGGAACAATCCTTCTCACAGTAGTTGAAGGATTGGTTTATCCTTGAATGAGAAAACAATGAAGACCCAATAGATGTTAGAGTGAGCAGAACTTCAACACACAGACAACCTACACGGTAAGATATTTTTCAATTGGATCGGTGCCCTTCACTACCAGTATGAAATTTATTTTGACCATTTAAGGTCTCAGGTTGGGTGCCATTCCTAATTTAGCAAATCGGAAGGGAAAATAGACTCTTTGGTATGCAAGTAAGGGATAGACTTGGGTTTAGAGGTGGCTGTCCTAAAACTTGAATACTATAGAAAATGTACCACCACATAAAATGAGTGTATGGATCTATAAAAAAAAACACCAAAAAGACAATGTGCTAAATAGAAAATTCCAGCTCTTATCCGAACCAAATTAAAGATGATTTAAGATTCAAAATCTTATGCAAGGATGTAAGAGCTGACTGTATGGATGTAAGGCACTCATGTTCTCAACCATGGCTTGGGAGGTCTGCACCGGACACTTGTGAATTTTTTATCACGATCTGACCCTAAAGTTGGTTTGTAGGGTATGTACAAAGGATGTTTGGATGGGCATCTTTTTTGTCACTGCAAGATTGCTTATAAAATAACCTTAAAGGCATATACGAAGCCAGACAAAAATTCACAAAAGGGAAGGTAAATTTGGTTGGATATTGCTTGTAGAATTTGGCTCAGTAGAATGTATGTGGGAAAGATGTAGGGGGGAGATTGTTTAAATAGGGATAGATTTGGTTTGGACCGTGGACATGGAGCAAAATCAAATTGGGAATTGAAGACAATTCATATAATTCTATTTATGAAATGATAAATAGGATTGTAGTTTGGACAATCCCATCACAGTTGAAACCATTTTAGTATCTGAATTTTTATATACTTTCAAGGCTAGAAAGTTGCACAAGAACTTACATTAGTTTCCAATAACCATAACTGGACATGGGATATGTGACCTTAGACTTTGGAATCCTTCATGCAGATATTGATGTCTATAAAGGGATTCTATTTGGAATGTTTGGATTCTTTTCATTCAACTCATTTCTTAGTGGGTGTTTAGCCATTAATAACCCAAATAAAACAAAAGGAACTATTCTTGTACAATAATGGAAACCAATAAGTTGCATCCCCTAGTGCCTAAACTGTGGGATAATTATGATATTATTCTTGGTGAAAATGGTCATCCTAAAGCAGCTGACACATTATGTGATGGTTATTGTGCTGCAATAGCCAAGGGTATGATACTTACTATCATATTTTTTCTTTTGGAAGAGTACACCTACCTAATATTTAAAAATTAAAATAGCAATACATTGTTCTGTTTGTCTGATGTACAAATGATGAAGGTCATATTTAAGGTACAAGAAACGATCAAAAGAAAATATCATCAATGTCAACTATGTCCATTTAAAACACATAGGCTAGACTAATGCATTATAAGTAAGAATAGTATTTTGTTACATTTTTTTCTTAAAATTCAAGATAAATTGCAAAATGTTGGAGAGGAAGAACATATGATTAATATTGCATATTGTCTTGTTTGTAATCCTTTCCATCCCATTGCGTTCTATAGATAATAGATTGGATGGTGATAAAGGACATTAAATATGGGCGATTACTCCAATGCAATGGATATCTTAAGATTTGCAACCTTTTATTGGATGCTACAAATAGTCTTGATACTTGAAGCACTCCATATAATGCTTATTCTATAATCATGAAACTACGCTTTGTAAATCAATATAATAATACAAAAGATTCTTGAAAATGTATTATATGGTCCCTCTACTCAAGAGCCTGAAATAAATGTTTGACATCATATCTCAATTAAGGCAGTAGGTCTCTATGTATTTCATTGTTTTCTGATTTATCGTCATAAATTTTAATGTGAAGGGAAAATAAGAACCTAGAATGGGTCCATGGTATAGTTGTTAGTTTTGGATTAAATTATATAAGCTTGTCAAAAATTTTAACCTACTTATTTGCATATAAATTGGACTCTTACGAAATATATATTATTATTATTTTCAAAATCCTGATAATGATGAACCGAGGAAGAATAGCCCACTAGTATAGTTAAGAAGTGAATGCATTTGAAAAAAGGCCTTGAATCAGGTTCCAGACCTCCTTAGCAAATGGCCACCTCCAATAAATATGTCCAACATCCTTTGGTTTCCCATACTAACTGTGATCCCCCTCTGTGAAGCCTTTCATATGAAGCTGTCCTTTAATAAAGAGTGCCATCTATAGGATGAACAATATATGTAACTTTTGTTCGACGAAAATATTTACATTCCAACTAGATTTCTCCCTTTTGATCCATTTTCATTTATTCTTATTCTTTGAGATTCCACCTTATATTAAGTTTGGTTTCAATAGAAGTTTTAGAGAGAATATTTTGATATGATTCTTTTGACATGTATACTGAAGAAGTTGTACCATAACTCTATCTTTAATCCTTCAATTCCGACTGAAGGCCAAATAGTCTAATTGGTATTTTTTTCTCTGGGAAAGGTTTGAAAAATATTTAAAAGGTTGGCTCTGCACTCTAGTTAACACTTTGCTTCTACCTATATTTGGACCACTCTTGGTTTTGGAAGTGTTAGAGTTCCTTCCACCGATTAATCCCCATGTTGCTCAACCACTTCACCCAATACCTATTCATATCCCAAAAGTTCCTTTTCTATTTGCAAAGTTCCAATTGTTTTCATGACCAAAGGTGAGCACTGAGTCCCCTTCTAAAAACCATTAAATCTCTTCCTAGTTTAAGGAGGCCCCTTGCCAAATTTTTCATATCTTCTTCAACATGAGAGTAACTTATATGTACTCTTTATATGTACCTTATATGTCAAATATATTGCACAGTTGATAATGTCATCTAGACAAAAGGGTCCTTTGATGCCCTTTTTATGCCTAGCACTTTTACTGTTCAACTTCACAAAACATTGAAGAAGGTAAAGAACTATGCCAATAACTTGCAAGTACCAGGTGGATTGTGTAGATAAGTTAGAAAGGATATTATGCAGCATGGGATGGGTGCAAATCCCACTATGGTGGCTTGCTTCTGAACACAATATTTGTCACTATAGTATAGAATATATCTTGTCACAAATTTTGATCTATTAGAATATATTTATTACAAGAAGCGGTGGGATTTTGTTCCACATTAATAATTACTCTAATCTACTAACGTTTTTATTTTTAATACTTTTATTGTTTCCTACATTTTTTATACAAAGGGTAGATGCATCCACTGTTTGCAAAGAATTTACAACTCCAGAGGACTGACAGTGATGTTCCACATTAATAATTACTCTAATCTACTAATGTTTTTATTTTTAATACTTTTATTGTTTCCTACATTTTTTATACAAAGGGAAGATGCATGCCACTGTTTGCAAAGAATTTACAACTCCAGAGGACTAAAAGTGAGTAAATATTTTTATGTTATTAGACCATTGTTGATTTGATGTTTAGGTTGAATTGAAGCCTTTGCAGAATTTATCTCAAATTCCCATTTATTTTGTTTACACGGGTACTGCTACAACAAAATCACAAAATAGTCCAAGTGGAATATTCCAGATGAACTGAAGGTTTGTACTATTTCATATTATTCCTTGAGAAGGCTTATGAATTTTTGATACAACAAATTTTAGCAATCTATTTTAGTAAACTCTTTTGTGGGATTTCCTCACATAGCTAAAGAGTAGGCAGAAAAAGTAGCGGCTTCAGTTGGAAACTTTGAAGGATCATTTTCCACAGCCGCATCAGTAGTTCTAGTGGTTGTCACATCATCTCAATCAAAAGCATCTCCAAATATATCTTCTCCTAGCATATATGTAGCTGCTACAGTCTTAGCATCAACAGGGACACCGACAGTTGCTACACCAGTTATGCCTCTTTTTCCAACAAACCCAGTTAGTGTTATGGCTTCTTTGACACCAACTATCTCTACATCTGTTGGAGTTTTCTCTTTTGCCATGACCACATCTATTCCCACAACTTCTCCCACACTTGTTGTTGTGCCATCAATCACTGCAGTTGCGATACCTCTTGCTACTCCTGCTTCATTAACACCAACTGCTATGGTCCCCTCAACTAATGCAGTTCCCACAAGTGTAGTGTAAATTGTTGTGGTCCCCTCATTAGCAGTACAATTCAACACCCTCCATATTAAAAATAAGCAAGATGAGGTAGAGAAAGCTCTAGCAGTGTTTTTTCCAAGGTGAAATAAAAAGCATGCTCACCATGAGTGCCAACTAAACAATGTGTATATCTGTAGCAATTAAAAAGATAGTCATGGCACAAATCAATGTTCAGAGCTAGCTTAAAATCCCTGTATGAAGGGACTACGGAGAATACAGAGCTAACCGAGAATACAGAACTAGTTGTTTTCTTCATAAACCAAATAAGGCAAGAACCACCTCACCAATTACCTCAAGGTATGCCTTACAAACACCCTAAATATATATATTGTACTTGGGGTAATCAATTAAGTCCTACAAATTGGTGTTATCCCACTCTTCCACCTTATAGAAAAAAATTCCCAACTCCACATCCATGACAATATCCAAACCTTTAAGGCCAGCAGCTACCTTTCTTTCCAGATAAAAAAACCCAACAAACTTAGTGGTCCACTCATCACTAGCCCTGGTAAAACCTCAGCAAAAATGGCAACAACCCCCCCAACAGCAAGCACTATTGCCACCTCCTTAGCAGAATCATCTACCCCAACATCAAAGAGAGCCACAATTTCCTTCCCAAATTTGTAGTTTTCATATATTGTGTGATCTTGATGCAACTATAACCTAATGATGAAAAATTATTATTGTAACAAGTGATGAGTGTTACACCTGAACAAATTAGTTGTTGGCACAAGAACTATAGGCCATGTATGCTAATGTTGCAAAGTTTAAGTACTTATGGAGCATAAAGTAGACTTTCCTTGATGTGGTTTTTAGTGGTTACTTTTTATACAGAGAGGTAGTCAACTGAAAGTTACAAAATAGGCAGCTGCTGTAGCTGCCCGGGATCTTGCAGTTCAAGGACAAGGTTTGTTTAATCTGAAGGATTCTAACAAGGTTAGCTTTAAGAAAATATGATGTTTTAGTCCTATGATTTTGTAAATATGTCAAGGAAATGACCATATTAATGTTCCATGCAAATGTTTAATACGTATAGGAAGGCCAAGAAATATTAGTTCCACGTAAACACAAATTTGAAGAGCCACGTCCGAAGCAAATTCAAGAAATTGAGGTTTGTAATGATTAAACGTTGGTCTAGTAGTTGATATGGTCTCTTATTTTTATGTTTTGTGGCATCTGATGGTGTTTTTCATTGCAGAACGATATTATGAGGTATTTTAGAGAATATTTGCATACAAGACTCTTAAGTCCAGGCTTCAAAAAACAAGTAGATGGTATGGAAATGATGCAAAAGGTAGCACTGAAATGATTCCTTATTAAAGTAATTTATAGTTAGTGAAGTGGTTTACTCTATTTTTTTTCAGAGTTAATTTGCTTGGTGAGACGGCATATCCTAAGATGCCATTGTTCCAAATTTATTCATTTTACAGGTTATTCCTTCTATTGGTAAAGAAATGGTTGAAATTGTTGATATCCTTATGAAATTTTTGAACGAAAGAACTTTATTTGAAGCATCGAATGACTCGTTAGGAAATCCTATCCAATGTTCTCGACCAATTATCAATATTTCTTTGGAGACAATTGCAATACTCTTCAAAGTGAGTTATTTTTTGTGATTTATGGACATGTTTCAACTTTCAACATGAATTATGGTATCTTGTTTCACTCTAAGTATTGGGTTATTCAGGTGCTTCAAGTCAACATGGGCCAATTAGCATCTTGAGATCTTGCTGAGGAAATGAAACGATTGCATTCTGCAACTGTCCATGTTAATCCACGCTTATTGAGTGTTGGGGCTTCGAAACAGTCATCATCTGAGGTCTTTGCAACTGATATTCAGGAACAGGAAAAATCTTATTTTCAACATACATATATTGGAAAGTTAACAATGGATGATGTAATACAAAATATTGAACATTTCAAGGAGTCATCTGAGAAGAGGTATCTTGCTTCCTGACCTATAAATAAAGCTAATAGTGTTCTCAGCTATAAATATTTTCCTGATTAAATTTTCTCTGGACATTGGAGGTTTTCCAGTGTGATATGTTTCTATTTTATCCTCTTTTGATCCTCTTCTAATAGTGATTTCCACATGCCCTACAATGTGGTAAACATGTAGGATGTACTTAAGCTATAATTTGGTAAACATGCAGGCTTTTCCTTACTTTGCTGAGCTATTTACTATTAACTGTTTTGAAAACAAGAACATTTCTGCTTTGATTAGTTTACTAGTTACTAAACCTATTTCTCAGTTTGCTTCCTGCTTTTAAGTATTATCTACTAGAATTCACATGGATTTGTTTGATTTATAATCTATTTGGACATGTGATTCTACTTGAAGACTAATATTCCTTCTCGATTGGTTAATTTTGTAGGGAAAAAGAAATATTTTCTTGCATGATACACAACCTATTTGATGAATATCGTTTTTCCCCAAGGTATCCAGAGAGAGAATTGGAGATAGTTGCGATTCTTTTTGGTAAGTAATTTTTTAAGCATTTTCATACCTCAAGTTTTGATTTTTGATCTTATGTTCCATGACGTATCCATAGGCATCACAACTAATAAAACTCATGCTGTAGGATCTAAGAAAACCTAATGCCTAAGAGAAACCCTAATTTTCCCAAACAAAGTTGTGGAACCACCAATCAGCATTGCAAAACCAACACAAAATTGTGATACACATTCAAAATATAGGGTTATTGATACAAATTAGGTCTTTTTATAGAGTTGACTATAAAAATCATAAAAAATCAAATTGTGGCAATGTGATTCTCTAGAATAAATGGTGGATTTATCTAGGGATTTTGTACTTATATGTTGGGAAATATATCGATTTCAATCAAAGAAACATTGCTCATACACTTGCAAATACGTAAAATATTGTTTGAATATATATTTGTAGGCTAAACAATTGAGGGAAGGGCCACAAATGATCCAATTAAGTTTGGATGGAAAGTTCCTTTATGTTACCAATTCGTTATTTAGTCCTTGGGATCAACAGTTATACCCTGAATTGATAGAGAAAGGCTCCCATATGCTTCGGATTGACTACAACACTGACAAAGGTGGACTAGAAATAAATCCCAATTTCCTGGTGGACTTAGGAGATGGGCTAGAAGGCCCAACACTAGCTGATGAGATGAGGTATCCTAGTGGGGATTGCACTCCATATATATGGCTCCAGAAATTGAAACCCAGTTAATAAAAGCATGGTCAATTCCTACTCTTTAAGTATATCTGCATAGTATTATTTTATTAGTTTTGTCATTTGATTGGTAAATCAGGTTGTTATATTTTCTATAATGAAGAACAAATTTATTTTTCTGTATTCGATGCAAAAATTACAATTCTCATTAACTTTTAAGTATGCTAAACAATGTTTGTTTTCAAACTATGTGGCATTTATCATCTAAATTTTAACAGAAGGTCTTTATTGTATTCTCATTGAGCAATACGAATTCTAGGTGGTAGGATGCAATCACAATAGTAAACTGCATTTAGAACACACTAGCACTGTTAACTCTTAGCTATGACAAGAAAAAGGGAAACCATCTTCAATAAAGAAAAATAAATCAGACAGGAAAACTAAAGTCACACCTTTCCTGGTAAATAAAAGTGGAACTCTTGTAGGGCCAATCCAAATTATCTTTTATCTTGGCTCATCTGAGTTCATTTTGAACCAGCCACTCTTATATATGAGCCTAATGGACAAGCAAATGCCATTGTCCTTATTCAAAGTATTTTCCCCTTTTTGAATGATATCTTTGATGGCAAAGCAATTGGGATCTTTTGAAAGATTTCTATTGGCTACTTTTTAAAGATCCACCTAATAGACAATGAATTTTTTCGAAAGAACATCTTACAAATGTTCTCGATAGGTCATCTGGTTGATACAGGCTCCGTCAAAATGTCTACAGCCTACAAATCTGAATTAAAATAATCAAGGACTATTGTTCCCTTCTGAAATCATCCCATATAAGATTCTCACAGGTGGGCAACTTATCTTAGGAATACACACCCGAAACAAAAGGTTACCAATAGGATGAAAACCCATTCAGGGTTGTGGGTACGAACTCTCCACCCTCAACCTCTTCTCCAACTGCTTCAAGTTGATCATGGAGTTTAGTGATCTTCATCAAATAACTGGCTATGATATTTCTCTTGCTCATTTGTGTGGCTCCAAGCTTATTCCTCATCAACATCTTCTGATTGATGTTTTCACTCTGATATAGAGTGACTAGAACATCAAACATCTCCTTTCCAATATTTTTGATTATATGAGGAATCAAAGGATCCTTCGTCTAGTTGAGGATGACTTGCTTTCTCTTGGACATCTTCTTGTTATAATCTACAAACCTACCAGCCTCTTTAGGAAGTGTAACCATCTTCTCCACATGATACCAAAGCTCATGTTCCTCCAAAAGCATATGTAGCTGAAACCTTCCACGAAACGAAGTTGGAAGGGCCCTCCAATTTATCCTTGTATCAGGGATTGAAGGTAGTCATAACATTGTTCTTGAAACAAACTACTAGAAAAAATAGATCAAAAATCACAAGTCTGCAATGATTTTTTCAAACATGAACTCATGTATCCAACCCCTGAAACCTTAGGACAACTCCTTATCCTAGATAGAATCCATCTATTTGTACACTTATTCCTAGAAGTTTAAAGAAAATTTGCACCTAATCTCTAATAAACTAATCTAGGAAACTAAATTGTGTAACCTATCAAAACAACAGATGAAGAATGCTAAATCTACAAAAAAAAACTCTAAAGATATGAACAAGAAGCTAGTAAATTGTAGTAACCAATCACATCACTTTTAATTAACTCAAACAAAGAAACTATTACATCTCTGTAATCACTAGCTGAAAGAAAACTGAAAATCAACAGAATTGAATGCCCTCATGTCTTTATAACATAAGTACAGAGGCTAACAATAAATCTGGGCTACATGCATCAAATTTGACGGTGTCAAGATGCCTAGGATAGAACACCTTCATGAATATAACTACCAATAAATCATGCTAAATTGAAGTCAAATAGGATCCCACATCTCTTTGGTAAGAACGCCCTTCCTGGAAAGAACAATCCTCATACACACTCCCTCCTTCCCTAGTGAACTGTGGCTATCTGAATCTAATATGCATGTGATCTAATTTAGAACTATAGAGAAGATCTAATTTTAGAACTGAAATAAAGACAAAAATAACACATCTATATATGGATGGTGCATGCATGCATGCTCCTTTGCTATTGGAACATTGAACATTGATGCACCCTCACCTATAACACTTCATATGAACCATCTCACTCATAGAAATAAGCACATCAGCTCTGATCACATGCTGGAACAAGTGTTGCTGAGTGTACTATGGCTGGAGAGATAGAATAATTCAGAGCAACAAGTAAACTAACAGCCATGACAGGGGAGTCTGATGTCTGGGAGAGTGTTCCAAAAACCCCCATTTAATCAATTGATTCTGAGCATTTAGGCAATGACAAGCAATGGAAGTACACCTTGAGAGTTTTTAAAGTTCAATATGCTATGGGAGAGACTTGGATTTTTATGGAATATATTAAACCTACTCACAACTTAGGATAAAATAATTAATCATTATTTGATTAATTATTCACCCACTAGCTTAATTAGTTGGCATCCACTTGCACCTTGAAGTCAATACATTCCATCTATATCCTATGAATGATTTATTTCCAATCCTGGGTTGATGTTGACCACCTTTTGACCATCCAGAATTAGTATACAGGACTTTACAATAGATTCTACTTTATTCTGCTTTTTCTGCCTTTCCTGCTTTTCTATGGATAAGATAAAAGCTAGTCAACTAGGAAACTGGGAGCTTTTGTTTCCAACCCATCCTCCATTAGTTTTTATCCATTTTATAGGATTAGCATGTTATTTCCATCTCCTTGACAAATCACTCATGCTTTTTACAACTCATGAGGTCCTTGATATATTTGGTAAGTGCTTTAGCCACCTATGGGGGTTTGCTATATTTTGGTAAGTCATCCTTTTTGAGCTTTATGAGTTGTTTAAATACAATTCGATTTTCCTATGAGGGATGTACTATTTATGTACACTATTATTCATAATTATTCAATGGAAGGATACACACCAATATTCATCTTGTTAGAATAATCAACCCATAGTTTACTACCTTAGACATTAGTTTAATTATTTTTGTCTTATTTGCCTAGTTCATGTGTCCCACCTTATGCAAGTTGTCAATTACCTATCCATAGTGGTTCAAATTTCCTAAATTGACCCATGTAGTGCTTAGGAAACCTCAAGGAATCAATTCTGCTTTATTCCTGGTCTCCTAGGTGCCCTTCTGGTTTTTTTGCTTTATTGCCTGCTTTTTCAGTGTTTTAAGGCAATAGGGAAAGTTTGACTAGGGGAGGTGAACTAGTTTTTTGTCCCTTTCATCCTCCACTCTTTTATCCTTGAAAAATCATGTATGAGTTTTCATTACATCACTCTTTAGCTTTCCTAATCCATTTTTCTAATTCGTGAGCTCCATGACAGATTTGGGATCAGCTTTTTACACCTATGGGGGATTTGCTTAATTTTAGTAAGCCTGCTTTATGCTAGATTAAAATTGCTCATAATGCATTCGAATCCATGATGTATGTTATTTATTCAACAACCTATTATTTTGAAGGGTTGGCTATTGTACACTGAGTTAATACAGTTTAGTGTTTAGCTCCAATTTCAGTCTCTTTTGTGAGTGATTTTACATGATCAATTGTTAATTGTTGTGAGTAAAATTAATCTATAAATGGGTTCAATTTCCACATGGTATCAGAGCTATTGTAGATCGATTTCTCTCCTTCAAATTTTTTTTGCAGGTTCGACATCAGTGACTGGGAGCCTTCTACTGACAGCCGGGACAGATTTTCTAAGCTATGGATCAATCATAGAAAACTATCTTGACTCCCTTCAATTTCTTTGAATGGAAAGCAGAGATGGAGATACTGTTCAGAGTGAAAGGGCTCTACAGGGTGACTATGGAAACAGAAGCAGAGCCCAATGCAGATGTAGAGAAGATAAAATGGCACAACAGGAGGGATGAGGCCTATGGTCTCATGTGTCTGAGTATTTCCAGAGACCTCCTTTTCCATATTGATGGATTGACATCATTGAATGAAGTATGGGAGAATATTTCTGATATTTTTGGAAAGACAGATGAGATGAGGGGACATCAAATCGAAAATGAGCTGATTTCTCTGAGTCCAAATAGCTTTGAATCCTTGCAGCTATATTTCTCCAAGTTCAAAGCACTAGTTTTGTAGTTGAAACAGTGTGGGATCGAAAAGAAGGATGATTAGCTCATCCTGTCCATTCTCTCGAAGCTAGGCCCTAACTATTTAGTGTTTGTTTTGACCTTCTATGCCACAAAACTGACAGCTCGAACCTGGAAGATGCCTAGCCTTGCAGATTTCATGGAATCTCTCACACAAGAACAAGATAAGCTGGTGATGATGGGCACCATCAAACCATCCAAAGATCAAGCTCTGATTGCTGGATATTCGAAGGTGGATTGAAAAAGAAAAAATAAAGCTAAAAATCCACCTGAGCAAAAGAGAGACAAGAAACAGTCTCCAGAGGAGCCACAGGGTTCCAAGAAGAACTACCAGAAGAAGAAAAAAAAAGGTGAAATGAGCAAGTGCGCATACTACAATAAGGGAAATCACACGGAAAGCTCTTTTATGAAGAAGCAAATAGACATGCTGACCCAACTCCTGGAGAAGAATGACATCTCCCTTCTAGAAAGCTCAAAGAAGAAAGAAGGAGGATCAAGTTCAGATGACAAAGAGAGAGTTCATGCATTGGTTGCTGGCACATCAAGCTCACCCAGTTTTATCATTGATTCTGGAGCTTCAAGACACATGGTTTCGACCAAGGAGGCATTCTCCTCACTTGACATGTCGAAAGGACCACCTATAGTACTGGGAGATGACTCTCTCACTGAAAGTTTGGGCAAAGGGAGGATTGATCTTGATCATGGTCAGTTCAGCAATGTGTTGTATGTGCTTGTTCTTGCCTCCAACCTCTTGTCAGTGTACCAGATGACCCACACTCGGTCTCCTAAGAAATTCATATTCTCCCCTGATGAAGTTGAGATCACAGAGATCTCAAGTGGTAGAGTCATTTCAAAAGGAGTTGCGAATCATGCTCAAAAGGTATACATGTTCTCACACTTCCTACCTTACTCAAACCCCTCTGCTCTTCTGATTCATGCTAATGAAGCCATCAAGTTTTGGCATGAAATATTTGGCCACCTAAACTACAAATATATTTCTAA
>LPNX011066666.1:880698-954304 GCA_001517045.1 Pseudotsuga menziesii | reverse complement strand
AAGGCTTGGGCTAGAATTCCAACAGAGAAGAGGAAGGCTTTGCAGCCCCAAATCCAAGAGTGTATTTTTGTTGGATACTCTGAAGATTCAAAAGGGTACAAACAAATATATTTGATCACAAACAAATCCTTCGTTGAAAGGTGTGTTCAGTTTGAAGAAGAACCCCTTGCAGCAGTGGAAGTTGGAGAAGCCTCTTCTCCACCTGAACCTCAAGAAGTAAGTAAAGAGTTTGTTGAACATGATGATTCTGATTTGTCTAATGGAGATGAGTTTATTTCATACCCTAACAGCCATACAAGGCCAAAATGGGTAGCCAAGACACTACATGCAGCAGGAGAGCTAGGTGGGGATCCCAATGACCCAAGGAGGACTAGATCTCAGTTTGAGAGTGGTCTGTGCATGAAGGATCCTATGTTTGCTAAAAAATTCTATTTTATGGTGGAGTCTGATCCTCAAACATATGAAGAATTAGAACGATATCCAAGATGGAAAACATCCATGAAGGAGGAGTTCATCTCACTCCAGAAGAGCAACGCATGGGAGCTAGTGGATCTTCCCCCAGGGAGAAAGTTAGTCCAGTGTAAGTGGGTCTATAAGACCAAATTTGCTGCTGATGGTTCACCACTGAAGTACAAGGCCATATTGGTAGCCAAGGGCTACTCACATTTTCATGGCATATATTACAATGAGACCTTTTCCCCAATGGCAAAGATGGATTCCATCAGGCTAGCCTTAGCCATTGCACCCTCAAGGCAATGGGAGGTACATCACATGGATGTAAAATGTTCCTTCCTGAATGGAGATCTCAATGAAGAGATATATATGCAGTAGAATCAAGGTTTTTCTACTAACCCTTCTCTTGTGTGCAGGTTGAGAAAGTCATTGTATGGGCTAAATCAAGCCCCCAGGGCTTGGTATGCCAAGATCAATAGCTTCTTGCTATCACTGAATTTTGTTCGGTGCAAATCAGATCCAAATGTCTATTTGAATTTATTTAATGGTTCATTAATGATCATTGTGTTATATGTTGATGACCTCCTCATTACAGGAAGCTCAAAGGCTGAGATTGCTTCCTTAAAAGGAGCTATGAACCAAGCTTTCTCCATGACAGATTTGGGGCTCTTAAGTCAATTTTTGGGGCTTGAGATTGCTCAAACCAAATATGGAATCAAGGTGCACCAGTCCAAATATGCCTTGGACTTGCTGAACAAATTCAAGATGAAGGATTGCAAAGCAAGAAAAACTCCTTTCCTTTCAGGAGTGAAGCTGGAAGAAGCTGATTCTTCACCTATGGTAAACAATACACTGTATAGGCAATTGATTGGATGTTTATTGTATCTGACACATAATAGACCTGATATTTCTTATGTAGTAAGTGTGGCTTCTAGATACATGGATCAGCCTCATGAGATCCATTGGAAAGCATCCAAAAGGATCCTTAACTTTGTTTAGGGAACAAGGACACATGGGATCTTCTATAAAGAAAAATCTGATCTTGATTTGATTGTATTTACTGACAGTGATTGGGCAGGTGATAGCACAAATAGAAACTCCACATCAGGATATGTTTTCATGCTTGTAGAAGGGCCAATCATCTGGTCAAGCAAGAAACAGAGTGCCATTGCACTTTCATCTATAGAAGCAGAGTACAGAGGAGTTGTTAATGCAACAACTCAATGTTTATGGTTGCAGGGATTACTTGGAGAGTGTGGATTTGAATCAGAGTACTCAAATACCATCTACTGTGATAACCAAAGTACCATTCGAATCTGCAAAGATCCAGTTTAGAAGCAGAGAACCAGACACATTGAGATCCATATGCACTACATCAGAGAGCTTGTGAATGATGGCACCATTCACCCACTCTTCTGTTCATATTCAGAACAAGTAGCTGATATATTCACCAAAGAATTTTGTGAGAAGACCTTCAGCAATCTCAAATCACTGCCAGGGATTTCTGATCATGCTGTGAAGCATGAGTGAAGACAAGATTCCAAAATTTTGTTTTACAATCCATGTTTAAGGGAGGATTTTCCCAAGTTGGTTTTGCCTCTTTCCTTGTTTTAAATGGACATGCAGTATGTAAAGGGTGAATAAGCCTTATTGATAAGCCCTATAATTTTATGATATATTACTCATAAGTCAGGCTTAAGGGGGGGTTTTAGAATAATCAACCCATAGTTTACTACCTTAGACATTAATTTAATTATTTTTGTCTTATTTGCCTAGTTCATGTGTCCCACCTTATGCAAGTTGTCAATTACCTATCCATAGTGGTACAACTTGCCTAATTTGACCCATGTAGTGCTTGGGAAACTTCAAGGAATCAATTCTACTTTATTCCTGGTCTCCTAGGCTCCGTTCTACTATTTCTGCTTTATTGCCTGCTTTTTCAGTGTTTTAAGGCAATAGGGAAAGTTTGACTAGGTGAGGTGAACTAGTTTTTTGTCCCTTTCATCCTCCACTCTTTTCTCCTTGAAAAATCATGTATGAGTTTTCATTCCATCACTCTTTATCTTGCCTAAGCCATTTTGCTAATTCATGACCTCCATGACAGATTTGGGATCAACTTTTTACAGCTATGGGGGATTTGCTTAATTTTAGTAGGCCTGCTTTATGCTAGATTCAAATTGATCCTCATGCATTCGAATCCCTAATGTATGTTATTTATTCAGCAACCTATTATGTTACAGGGTTGGATATTGTACACTGATTTAATATAGTTTAGTGTTTAGCTCCAATTTCAGTCTCTTTTTTGAGTGATTTTGCATGATCAATTGTTAATTGTTGTGAGTAAAATTAATCTATCACTAGGTTCAATTTCCACACATATATTCATTCATGCGATTCAGTCTCTTTTCTTCTCTCTATTTTTCCTGTGTATGCTTTGTGAGAATTCTTAGTAGCAAGATCTATTTCCTATGCTTCTTCTTAGCATCATTGCACATAGCATTGATCTATTATTTCTACATAATTGTGGAGAACACTTTCCTTGCAAAAAGGAAGTGTTAGTTTTGGTTGTTGTTGTATATATTTTCCCCTTCAATAGAGGTGCAGCTGATTCTATAACCACATATTCCTCAACAACAGGTTCGACGGAAGTAAGTTCTACAGTAGCATGATCTTTGGCAACAAATTCATCAACTGCAAATTCTACAGCAGCCATACCTTGGATATGCAGCAGAAAGATGCACACTGGTTGAGGGTGTGTCAGTGTTAAGGTGGAACAACACTATAGTTATGTATATAGTAATAGTGTGTGTACATGCCTACAACATGCATATTTCAACCTTAGTTATTTAAAGTTTCACTGGTTTGTTTTTATTAAATTGTTCCAGACATAGGCTTTGTTTCAATTAGAAGATTGTTGTACTTATTTTATCTTTTCCAGATTTAGGAAAAGGTTCTTGGCTTGGGGAATTTTGGAGATTAAGCAAAAGGCACCAACCTTAGGGAATTTTCCATATTTATCTAAGGTGCATGGGCTAAGGGATTTTCCAGAATTAGAACAGGGCAATCTATTCCAAGAAAATTGCTCATGCAGGGAGGATGGACTTTTCTAAGTTAAATTTAGGGTTTATAATTTTCGCTTCTAAACTTAGGAACTCTATTTTGTAAAATATTTACCTTCTTCATTCATAAAAGAAGGAACTCTGGGTGAGTGTTATTCATTTAGTTTTGTCTAAGATATTTGAGTGATTTTGACAATTGAGTTTTGAACTATTGTAATTTATGCTTTCTGAGTAAATAAACACAGGTGTGGTTGGTGCTGAAATATTCGCTTGTAATAATTTTCAGTTATCAAAAATAGTGAAACATAATATATGTAAGTTTTGGGTGTATGCAATGATTTCAATACTTCTATTGCTTTAAAGTTTGACCATGGATTGCAAGTTAGTGAATAACTAGCCATAAAGAAACAACTTGAAAATGCATTAAAGAACTTTGCTTGTAAATTGACTTAACCGCAATGTTGAAATAGTCTTTCTAGTAAGCACCTATGGTATGTTTGTTTTGGATATAAGCTTGGTTGAGATATGCCATATCATAGAATCTCCTCAAAGGTGATGAGCATTAAGAAAATATGGAAAGAGGATAGATTAATGAAGATTAAGAAAATCCTTTACAACATAATCTTTTGCATCAAAAGTATTAGAAAGCACAACATCCCTTGATGCTAGTATTCATGAACTCGATTTTGGATTTTGAATTTATTATCATTATTCCTTTATGGAGTTTAAGTAGATACTCCTTGTCATTCATGTTGTGGACTTATCAGATAAAGAAATAATTTGATTACATATCATGAGAACTGAGCAGTAGAACCTTCTAACTGTATTTTGTAGTGAATGATTCTCTATGTATTCAAATGGGAACTACATCTGATAATTCAGGTCTTGCGTCAAATCATCAGTTTTACAAAAGTTGTCTACCACCAAATGTTATACATTGTGGATGTTAAAGCATATTCAAAACATCCAATTCAACAGACATCCAAATTAATACAAATAGTGTGTAGCATCCTAAGGACCTTATTGAACTGAACTATAATGGCTAGTGTCCTACAGTTTTCATTCTACAATGATATTTCTTCCTCTCTGAAATGTCATATTGGTGACTGAGAATATTTAAAATGCTCCCGATTCACGCTCCAAGAAATATATTTTGGAATCTTGTATTTTGGAATCTGGAAATATATTTTCATTCTGTAAATTTTCCAACATGGTTAAATTGTTGAAATGTTTGTGATTTTTGTTTCCAGAACCCACATGTACACTTAATTGGCCTGGTGTTCATTGTTGTATGGAGAGAAACTTGCAATTTTTGCATAAATGATCCTTCTACTAGTACAATTTTGTGCAAGTTGAAGCATACACTGGTAATATATATTTGTTGTATCTCGGATACTGCTGGTTTCCTTAGTTTAGTTGGTGTTATAAAAATTAATAATTCTCTCTAAATCATTTTTTGTATTGCACCTGAGAGAATTCATGTATGTTTGGATTAGACATAATTACTTTTTGGGTCCTTCATTGGGATGCCATAAATAGTAATACTTGTACATTCCATATTTTTAGCCTAAATTGCTTTATTCCCTTATATCTAATAATTTTGCTTTCCTTGTGAGTGTTTGGTACTGTAATTTACCTTTCTACCCATTCTGGTCACTTGTGTTGAGTGGTAATTGGATTTGACAAGATTCAAAATGTTACTAATTTATTAATATTTTTGCAGGTGCCTTCAACCTCACTTGTAATGAGGGATCTAAGAGAGACCTTGCTGCAAAGCCTCACAACTATCTTTGGAGGAGATGCTCTTGGAGATGATCTCTTTGGAGAAGTGGCATATCCCAAACATCACAACCAATCAGAAGTTGCTAATATATATAAGATTTCTGCAAAAACCAAGGTTTATAAAACTTCATGTCAAATTATAAAAGAAATTATCCATTATTGCTCTTCTTATTGACAGAAAATTTGATCTTTAAGATGAAATTTTAAGATTTTAAGATTTTTATATCAAGGTCTCTAACCTAACAATTTGATCTAAAAGCATTTTTGGTTGTGTAAAAAGAATAAAGCATGTCATTCTCCCACTTTGTTTAAATGCAGGCAGCTGCACATGGATTTACTATGGTTGCCACAGAATGGAGGACATGTAGACATGAAATAGGTATATTGAAAATTCTACCTTTAAAACTAAAAGTCTTATTGGATCTAATGTCATCAATCGCTCTCTGATTTTTTCTTACAAATTGGTTCATTCTTGTGCAGACGTTGAAGAATGATTTGTTGGTAGATCCACATAATGACAAGGAAATTGCAGCTTCTTTGTATAGACTAGTAGCTGATAAGAACCTCTGGGCTAAATGTAGGAAAAATGGTCTGAAGAACATTCATCTCTATTCTTGGCCACAACATTGTAAAACATATTTGTCAAGGATTTCCCAATGCAGAATGAGACACCCACAATGGCAGAGTGAAAATGAATTCAACGAAAATATGGATTCTGAATTAGACACTGGTTCATTCAAGGATGACCTAGATACATCCCTTAGAATCTCATTATATGCATATAAACCTTCTTGCTCAAATTCACTTAATAACACTATTGAACTTGATAAACTTCTTCAAAATGAAGATAATGGGGAGGGTATTTTTTATCACATTAGTATGATCACAGAGAAGACTAAGAACAATTAATCTAAACTGCGAGAAGCAAATGATACAGGAAAAACAAATATTGATCGAAATAATAGCTTTAATTCTATGGGGAAACTACCTCTCAGGAGAAGAAAGCGTCTACTTGATATTGCAATGGATTACTATGATGCTAGTGGAGAACCCCTTGTTAGTAAACTAGCTATTATTATCCAAGATATTATGAATGCAGTTCAATTTGCTGGAAACTTCCCATCTCCTGGATTCATCTTATCAACTGCATTGACAGTTTCAAAAACTATTTATGTGCTTCAGTCTATTGGAGTAAAATTGTCTGCATTTCATGCTCTAATTTGCAGCAGTGGGAGCCAACTTCTATATACAGCTCACGATAGTCTAGATTCACCCATATAACTAGATCTAGATTATGATTCTCATATCAATTATCGCTGGGGTGCAGAGGGGCTGAGAAAAAAGCATGAGAAAACTGAGAGGTCCACAGAATTCTCGATTCCTAATGGAGGATGCCGAATCATCTAACCCACATTGCTTGGCCTATACAGTCAATAATAGATCAACTGTAAGTTTCAATTCTAGATGTCATTTTCAGTAACTAGTATATGTTCTATGTCACTACAGGAGTGGTATTCAGCCTCCTGAAAATCTAGAAAAATATTGTTTGCTGATTAAAGCACCTGTTTACTAGCTCCAATTGCATGACATTAAAATGGTGTTGCTAACAATTTTTTAGAAAGGAGTACAAGAGATAAATTTATTTATTCTAAATACTAGGGAGCCATGACAACTCTCTATTAGTATAATAGAATCAGGATTCAGGACTATCATTGAATATTGCTTAGTCCTATCATATTTTTAAGATTTTATTTGGGTACTGTTTTGCCAGGCACCCAAAGCACATGAGATGAGACGACAATTGAGAATGAGACGTTTAAGATGCCATGTGCTTTACTCTCAAAATTGTTCCCAGCTGTGTGTGCTGCCTCTTCATGCTTTAAGATCTCAAGCTTTAAGGTGATAAAATTCTAGATAGTTCTTTGTCTCTGAATTTAGTTGGATGGATTTGGTCTTTGGCGAGTGCATGTTAAGCACTTCTGGCCATATTTTAAATATTTTACTTGGGTACTATTTTTCCAGGCACCCAAAGCACATGAGCTGAGACGGCAATTGAGAATGAGAGGTTTAAGATGCCATGTTCTTTACTCTCAAAATTGTTCTCGACTGTGTGTGCTGCCTATTCATCCTTCAAGATCTCAAGCTTTAAGGTGATAAAATTCTAGATAGTTCTTTGCCTCTAAATTTAATTGGATGTATTTGGTCTTTGGAAAGTGCATGTTAAGCACTTCTGGTTCAAATGGAGCCCATGCAATAAATTCTTGTTGAGCGAGATCTGTATTACTAAAAGTTAGATTTGGTGATTTGCAGGTACCTATATGTTCGATGGGGCTTGGATATAGCCAATATGTATGTGTTTCTGGGGAAAAAGGAGATACAATCTATGGAGAGATGATTGGAAGAATGCATAAGACACTGATATTGAGAGGGATCGTCTATGATGGAAGCGAAAAGATGGGGAGGAGTCCTTCCAGCTATGGAAGAGAAGATGTTTTCCCTTCACAAAGTCCAAATATAGTGACAATTATTGTAAGTGATGATAAAGAAGAATTCAGCAGCCAAGAGATGATTGCAGCTCTGAAAACATTTTCTTGAGATAAATAATTATGCATCCCATTGTATGTAACCAGATGCATTTTTACTAAAATAAAGGTTCCTAGTAAATTTTAGGGAGATGAAAACTACTAGTAATGTCTTAGAATATTTGTAAAAACCCAATCAGGTTGTTAAGTATCGAGCTTTTACAGAAGCCATCATATCCATGAAAGAGCTACTAGGAAATACAATGGAGTTGGACTTCCTTCAGAGGTATTAGAAGTGTTTTTGTATTTGTTATAATAAGCACATATATAACTATTTGTTGGAATTGTTTCTTTTTTCCATGTTAAATCTTGTGAAATTACTATGTACATTTTTTCAGTTATTTGTTTTTTATTTTTACCGAGCAACACAATTTATTGCTTAACATGTGTTGTTTGCAGGTAACCTTACTCGCAAGCTTTGTAAAAACATGAAGAGGGATGCTTCTGCAATGTGGATACAGAAGCACATGCGTAGATATAAAGCTCAGAAAGCTCAGAAGCAGAGGTATCATAAGTGTTTTTGTATTTGTTATAATAAGCACATATATAACTGTTTGTTGGAATTGTTTCTTTTTGCCATGTTAAATATTGTGAAATTACTATATACATTTTTTAGTTATTTGTTTTTTATTTTTACTGAGCAACACAATTTATTGCTTAACATGTGTTGTTTGCAGGTAACCTTACTCCCAAGCTTTGTAATAACATGAAGAGGGAGGTTGCTGCAATGTGGATACAGAAGCACGTGCGTAGATATAAAGCTCAGAAAGCTCAGAAGCACGTGCAATGCGGATACAAAAGCACGTGCGCAGATATAAAGCTCAAAAAGTGGGCCATTGAGTATGAAGATTATGTTGCTGATGCTTTTCCATTGAGTATGAAGAGCCTGTTGGTGAGGGTTTCAAGCTGCTAAGTATGGTTTTGAAGCTGTCGCGGGATCCAAGTATGGCTTAGCAACAAAGTACAAGTGGGATGGTTTAGCCAATGTAATATTTTGAAAAGTCATTGGTGTACTAGATGATTTTCATGTAAAGTTATATGGAGATAGTTTTTGAGAAAACTCATTTATTGTAATACTTGACATTTCATATAATATAATTTGTGCGGTTTAAAACTTATATGGTTGCACTTTATATTTGCATAATTCAAATGTGTATTAGATGATGATAAATAATGTATGATTCTCTTTTTAATTTAAACATAATACCATATTAAAAATTTATATTGATTAATAATGGACACCACTAAAACTACTAAAATATAATAACCACACATAAAACCACTAAAAATGACTAAATTAGTGACCAATAAATGAGATTAATGACCAAAATTCATATATAGAATAACAAAAAATTGAGAGACATGTGACCAAACAATGAGATATAAATGACCAAAAAAACGACCAAAATTCGCATATCAATGACCAAAAAGTAGTTTTGGTGGTTAATTTGCAGTCTTTTAATACGCGACCAAATTTGGTCATATTCTAGTTTGCCATGTGGTCATTAATTTGGTCATAAATGTGGTCATATATTTGGTCATCGATTCAAATATGACCAAATTAATGACCAAATATATGACCAAATTAATGACCAACTGACAAGCTATAAATGACCAAAATAAAAATGACCAATTTTGGTCGCGTAATAAAAGACCGTAAATTAGCCACCAGTGATTGGCAAACCAAAATTGGTCATTGATATGCGGATTTTGGTCATTTTTTTGGTCACTAATCTCTCATTTTCCACTAGTGTAGTGACACTAGGAGGACTAGATCTTAGTTTGAGAGTGCCCTTTGTGTGAAAGATCCTCTATTTTCTGAGAAGTGCTATCTGATGGTTGAATCAGATCCACATACATATGAAGATGCAGTAGATTATAAACGATGGAAAACATCCATGGAAGAATAATTCAGCTCGCTCCAGAAGAACAACACTTGGAAACTGGTTGCTTTTACCCCATGGAGGAAGCTAGTTCAATGTAAGTGGGTTTTCAAGACTAATTTAGTTGCTAACGGTTCACCTTTGAAATATAAGGAAATATTGGTATCCAAGGGATACTCACAAGTACATGCTATTGAGTAAAATGAAGCTTTGCACCAGTGGAAAAGATGGACTCCATAATGCTAGCTCTATCCATTGCAGCTTCGAAGCAGTGGGAAGTACATCACATGAATGTGAAGTGTGATTTCCTAAATGGTGATATCACTAAAGATATTTACATACAGAAACCTGAAGGGTTTGTTTCTAATCCATATTTAGTGTGAAGGTTAAAGAAATAATTGTATGGGCTCAAGCAAGCCCCCAGGACTTGGTATGCCAAGATCGATGGCTTTTTGCTATCACTTAGGTTTGTTCAATGCAAGTATGATCCTAATGTCGATTTGAAGCTGATTCATGGTTCTTTCATGATTATTGTCTTGTATGTTGATGACCTTCTGATTACAGGAATTTCAAAGAAAGAGATTGCCTCCTTGAATGATGCAATGAACCATGCATTTTCTATGACAAATTTGGGATTGTTGAGCCAATTCTTGGGTCTCGAAATTGCTCAATCCCAACATGGAATAAAAGTACATCAGTCCAAGTATGCTCTGGATTTGCTGAACAAGCTCAACATAAAATATTGCAAGTTAAGCAAGACTCCCTTCCTTTCAGGAGTTAAGCTTGAAGAAGTAGGTTCTTATCCTATGGTAAATAATACACTATATATGCAGTTGATTGGGTGTTTTATTTATCTTACACACACTACACCTGATCTATCTTATGCATTTAGTGTGGCTTTGAGATAGATGGATCAGCCTCATGAGATCCATTGGAGAGAAGCCAAAAGGATCCTAAATTTTGTTCAAGGAACAAGAACTCATGGGATCTTCTACAACGCAAAATATGATCTTGATTTGATTGGCTTTACTAACAGTGATTGGGTAGGTGACAACACAGATCAAAATTCAACATTAAGATATGTGTTCATGCTTGCAGAAGGACCAATCAGTTGGTCAAGAAAGAAGAAGAGTTCCATAGCATTCTCATCTACAAAAGAAGAGTATAGAGGAGTTGTAAATGCAACAACTCAATGTTTGTGGTTAGAGGGAATACTTAGATGATGTGGTTTCAAATCAGAGTTTTCAACTACTATCTACTATGATAATCAGAGCACCATTGTAATATGAGCACTAGAAAACTGCAGAAAACCAAAGAACCAGAAAACTACAGAAACTTTAGATCATAATATCACAAGTCCATTTTGAAAGGTGTGTTACCACCTAAGTTGTACTTAGTGGTTTTTATCAAGTGAGCCTTGTGAACCGAACAAGGATAACTTGTTCAGACTTCAGAGGACCTTTGGAAGTACTTCTAGGAAGTGCTTGTTGTACTATATCACATGTTCATACCCCATGGGAAAATTGTAATAAATGTTCTAGCATGATAGTGTCTGTAAAAGACTCAGTCTCTTAGACTTCATTTGTCAATCCGATCAGCCCAGGGTGTTTTTTTCCCTTGGTTATTATTGGTTGTTGAATAAATGACTGATAATTTCTGAGTTTTTCACTCCATACCTCCAAAGTTGGGGTGGTCGGCTTGGCATTTATTCCTATTGAGGTTATTAGAGTCTATGTGTCAATGTATAAGCATGCTAGACATCATTTTTGAGTCATATGAACATGTCTAAGTCCCCCTAGGTGTTTTTCAATTTTTCAATTTTTTAGTTTTTTCAGTGTTTTTTATTAAAAAATTAAAATTTCCAAAACTTAGGCTATTTTTAATAGTTTAATTGGAAAAATTGATTTTGTAATAAAAGTGGGCCAAATAATCATTTTCAGTCATGTAGGTGCTCATTTTCAAGCTAAGAGCACCATGTAAACCCATGGACCCACTATTTCCTAGTTTTGAGTGATTTTCCATCACTCAGGTCAGAAAGCCCCAAAAATCAATTATTGATTATTTTAATTAATAAATTGATGAATAATGGAGCAAATCCAAAATCATAGATCAATGGATTCTCAACCGATTTGATTGAAATCAGTCAGATCTGAAGCAGATTCACTGGATCTGACAAATCCTTGACTAAAGGAGGTGATCAAATCAGATCCAGAGTTGATCTTCAACATCCTTTATGGGGAATTTATCCCTCTCTCTCTCCTCAACATGTTTTGGATCATCTGGATGAGTTTTGGTGGATGCTTCAGTCAACGTGTTGAGGTGGCAGTCAGATCAGCTCTTCGATTGACAAATGCACTCAGTGAGACTCAGATCTGGCCCAGTTAGACACATATCAGGCATTGATGGACTCTCCATCAACATATTTGGTCTATATCCTTGGGATTTGTGCCCCCCCTGGGATGGATGTCCTGTATTTTGTATATATCCAGGCACAACCTCCTCTTCCAAGCTAGTTAGAACTAGGATTGAGGTGCTATTGCTATTGTAACTCTATAATTCTTCATTTGAAATAAAGAAAAGATTTGAAGGCAATACGGTGTGGTGCCATTGCATGTGTGGATGATTATTGCCATTGTTTTACTGAGGTAACCTGTATATGTGGTCATTTTTTGCTAATTTCTTGTAGATCTGTGGTTAAGATTGGTAATTAGCTTATTACAATCTTGATAGGAAAGGTGTTTTTTAATAAGTTTATTGAATGTCACTCTCCTTGGATGCATGTTTAGAGATATAGATTTAGCATGTCCTATAAGTGTGTATGCATGTTATCTTGAATCTCTTTGTATGTACTAATCGGATCTCACAAGTTTCTTGGCAAGTTCTTTGATTTCAGCTGAGTTGTAGGTTCATACTTTGGAGAGGATGCTGATCTAGTTTTCTTCTTCATTCTCCTCAAAAAATTTCAAAGGCATATTCCCTCAACATTCCACCTGAAAGATCTATTGCGGATCTTCAAGGAAACCAACACTTTTCTCCTCTTCTTCCTCCCTCAAAATCAACACTTTACCCAATTACTTTTTCAGTTCATAGCTGTGATTTCATTTGGATCTGTTTCATAAAATTAAAATATACATATATATAATATTTCATAGCTCATATCCTATATCTTTCACTTAAAAAAGTTTCATAAGCATCCTAGATCTAGCTGTAGAGAAATCGTCCTTTTTGCATGAGTTTTAAAGAAAACTTGTAGATCACATGCATTAGATTTCCTTTCACTGTTATAAATTTTATATTCTGCAATATCAGTGCAATTTTTTTGGCTGCACAAACATCAATCCAAGATCCCAAGGAAAGCTTGCTTTCCTTGGTTCCTTTTCTGCCTGTTTAGCTAGTTTTAACTTCTTTTTTTGTGAGATAGGGTAGGCTGATCCAAAGGTACTCTTAAAGTGATTTTTGGAATTTTTTATTCTAATATTATTGCTGTATTTTATTAGTTCTGATATAAGGGAAAGGAATCTGCTGTCCGAAGTGGCCTCAGGAGCGTTCAAATCCCCCCAGGGGTCTCCCTTTTCACCAAAAAACTCACAATTTTTCCAAAGTGTAAAATATTGGTTTCAGCCTATATAAGGACCAATAAATTTATGATATATCAGTCCTTTGATATTGTAACCATTAATAAATAAAATCATTTTTGGAATAGGCTCTTTCGAGCCCATTCCCCATCCCCCCTGGGGGCATTTGTGTCGGTGCCTTTTTCGTCGATTTCTATTTATTTATTTTTTACTAGAATTGATGTAATCTGCAGGGTAGTATAATTTAGTTCATTATTAATATCATATTCCATATCTTACATTTCAAAGTAATTGTAATACTTACCCCACGATTTCCCGATTGACCCGAAAGGGGAAAGAGATTCGTGGTAGGATTAATCAAGAAACTTGAACTGTGTATCTGTTTGCTATTTTCTATCATTTTTTTATCAGCATATTTAAAATTAACCCCTCCTCGATTCCCCGATTGAGATCCACTTGGATCGAAAGATATTCTTGGAGGCTTTTCTTTTAAACAAGAACATCCAGTTTAAAACTTACTAAAATTGACAAGACTCTAGTGTGTATGCTCTGCACTTGGCTGCGGTTCATCCGATCAATAAAGATGTATCAAAATCACTTGGGTGACTAGTATAATTAGGACTCACTCTCCCCAACTAACAAGCCATCAGGTGAAAATCCGACACCTAGATCAAACCTCTACGGTGGAAAAATACCCAAAGGAAGTGGGCACTTCTGAAAAGTGACCTCGAGGCACTGATCTCTATCACACCCTAACGGGTGCGTTACGAACAATAGCCCCAGAGACTCCATTTCAGCCCACATATTCCTTGCGGGTAGCCATAAAGGTTTAAGTTTTGGACATACTCCAAGTACTCTCGGGTATATCTGGAGTCCCCCTTTGCCTAATTTAATCAACTCATACTTCACATTTAACTTAAAACATATCAAGATGCAATCGCAAAACATTCACTCCAAGCACATGCAAGCACATCGATCTTATTGATTTGACTCCATTTTAATGCACTGGTTATTTTTGCTTCATATATACATTGTGTATCAGCTTTGTGCTTTTGTGTGTTTATTTTCGTATCTCATCATCTTTAATTGTCTATAGTTAAAATATTCAAACTCCTAAGTAACTGATTCAGTTTAACATCATCACACTAAGTAATTCTCCTTGGTAACTTAATAGGGTCTACCCCCTTGGCTCCATTAGGAGTTGAGCCTAAACGGAGGAGTCAAGAACAAGGTGATAGCCTTGACTCGAGACTTGCCCCCAAGGACACACCGAGTGGCTTGAATATTTTTTCCACATGACCCAGGTGTGTGAAAGGTGGCAACACTTTGGTTCTGGAACATCTCTACTGGATCATTATCACAGGTTCTATCTCTTGATTACTCTCGTCATAGGAAGCTCTACAGAGCCAAATTTTTTTCATGCTGGTTGTAGGCCTAGCCTCCATGTAGGTATTTTCCAGCACTTATATCTGACCCTAAGTCAGAATGGCTAGGACAAGACTTATATCTGATCATGTAGGAACCAATCCTATAATCACATTAGAAAGGCACACCCAACACTCACATCTGACCATGTGGGAACACATCCCACAACCCTGTTAGAAAGGTCCATCACTCACATCTGACAATGAGAGGAAGCAATCCAGTCATCTATGTTAGAAAGGCCCAGCACTTATATTAAACCATGCGAGGAACCAATCCTACCCACATGTCAAAAGGGCTCTGCACTTACATCTGATCATGTAGGAACCAATCCTACAATTGCCTCAGAATGGCTCTGCACTTACTCTGATAATGTAGGAACCAATCCTACAATCACCTCAGATTGGCTCTGCACTTACATCTGATCATGTAGGAACCAATCCTATAGTCACATTAGAATGGCTCTGCACTTACATCTGATCATGTAGGAACCAATCTTACAGTCACATTAGAATGGCTCTCAGTCCCAGACTGAGTGTTATTGGTAACTGACCAGGAACCTCCATTCCAAGAATGGAATTCAACACTTATATTTGATCATGTAGGAACCAGTCCTATAGTCACATTAGAATGTCTCAGCACTCATATCTGACATGTGAGGAACCAATCCTCTCATCATGATAGAATGGCTTAGCCCTTACATCTGACCATGGAAGGAACCAATCCTCTCACCATGTTAGAATGGCTCATGGAATCATCACTTACCCTTGGATGGAAACTCAATCTAGAGAACACCAAGCTTCTCCCTGAAGTACTCAAACTTCACTTTGGCCAATGGCTTCATCAACACATCAGCTATCTATTGGTTCATCGCAACATACTAGAGCTTCACTGCTCATCTCTGCACCATATCCCTGATATAGTGATATTTGATCTCGATGTGCTTTGACTTGTCATGGAACACTCGGTTCTCTGACAACTTCACACAACTCTCGTTGTTGCAATATATACAAGTAGCATCCAACTGGAGATCAAATAAATCAGATAGTAGCTTCCTTAGCCATACTACCTCACAACTAGCTGAAAAAGATACAACATACTCTGCTTCAGCTGTACTCAGTGCGACGCAAGACTGTTTCCTACTAAACCAAGAGATCACACCTAAATCCATACTGAAGCAACACCTTGAACTGCTCTTCCTATCGATGGCACTTCCTACCCAATCTGAATCAACATAACCTTCCAGGTTAATCTTTTAATTTGCCTCATACTTGAGCCCATAATCAACTGTACCCTTCAGGTACCTCAGAATATGCTTTGCAGCAATCAAGTGAACATGTCTCAAATCTGTCAGGAACTAGCTCAAGGTGTTCATAGAAAAACAAATATATGGTCTCATATTTTTCAGGTACATCAAGGACCCAATCATCTGGCGATACATCGTGGCATCAACTGACTTTGATGAAGCAACACTCAGTAGCTTCAGGTTTGATGCGATGGGTGTGGTCATGGCCTTGCAGTCCATCATCCTGAACCTCTTCAAGATCTCTATTGCATACTTACCTTGTCCCAAGAATATTCTGCCACACATCCATGCCATCATATCCAAGTCATTCATCTCAAACTCGGCAACAAGTCTTCTTCTTGCAACTTTGATGAGTTCCTCTTTTCTATCAGGAACAAGTCATCGACATATAACAGGAGCATCACTGGTCTTCCATCTTCAACCTTGAAGAAAAGGTTGGAATCCTCTTCACTCTCAGTAAATCCTAGAGTCATTAGTATTCTGTCCATCCTGTCGTACCATGTTGAACCTCAAGATATTCTGTAGTCACTCCCTCTGAAGTGAAGCATCATTCTCCCTCTGTCTTTCATACTCTATGTAGTGAAACATTCTGTACCAAAGTGACAAGTAGCTTCCTCTGCTACTAATATTCTATGTATCCATCTAGGATCATTGGATACCAAGATCCTCTATCTTGAAATTTTTCAAAAGTTCTTATCGTACCCATTTTTGAGCTTGTCATCCTCTATCAGCCTTGTAGCACAAGTTTATATCTTCATCAAGCTCCTCATGTATGTGTTATCCCATGGATTTCTTCTAGGCTCGTACAAGTCCTTCTTTTGTTTGCACACATGATTCTACTTGTCATGTGTCTCAACTCCCACTGGCTGCAAATCTCTCTTCGTAGTCTATGCCTTCTTTTCATGAGAAGCCTCATGCTAAAAATCTTGCCTTGTATCCCACGATGTTTCCATCTACTGCATGATGGAACTATGAACTTCCCTTCATGTATAGATATTGCATCCTAGAAATGATTCTTCTTGAACTGGTCTTCCCTTTATTCTTGGTTACTTCTTCTTGGCTGGAAGGTTCTGCATCAATGATGTAACTGCATTCATCATATTATTCTTCATATTGAACTATTGTCACTTGTTCTTCGGAACAAGTCTCATCCTTCTTTTCCTGTAGGCAATTATGTATGTGATATTTCCTACAAGTCAAATGCATTTGCATGGTTAGAAACATTTCATAAGGAATATTCATAATGGAAAATTCTTATGCATAAATATGTGATCATGCAACTATTTTAGCCAATACAACATTCATCCATATCTCACGAAAATTTTCTAGATGCCTTCCATCTCTACCAGGAGAACATTGAGATTGTGCACTAATCCAATATGTCGACAAAGAGGTTTTATTCTAGATAAGTAGAAATGGAGAGTTGTATAGCACCATGAGCTACTTACTTATGACATGCATATTAGTAGTATACTGTCATTAATGCAAACATTCTATCATGCATAATACATCAACTGAATATAAAAAAATGCATAACAAAACAATATCATGAAACGACAATTGAATACTTATCTTTATTTGTTTCGTGGGTAAACTCCTTCTTGAGTCTTCAGCTTTATCATCTTCTTCATTCATAATAGCATCATTTCTTATCCAAATGCTAAGATGGATAATAGTTTCTTCAAGATTTGAGTCCTTCGCATTCCTCATTGCTTGAGGGATCTTCTTTGGATGGTGTGATCTTGATCTTGAGTTTCTCCCATCTTCTCTTCTATTAGTATGAGTCGATATTCTTCTTCTTCCCAGACTCTGCTGAAATTAATCACTTCCTTCTGGCACACATTCCTTGCATGAATGAATCCCATGATCCTGGGAGGCCATTCAAGGTGGCTATCACCACTTTTGCATTCTCCAATTCTTCTTCTACTGCTACAAGTTGTTCTTTGGTTTGAGAGACCCTTGTAAAGTATGACTGTATGGTATTTGCATTCTGGATCTTCACATTCTTCAACTATTTTCTCAAAGTCATATTCCAATTTATGTTCTTCCCTTCAAATAGCTTGGTCAAGGAATTAAACATCTCTTTCAGTTTCTTTATGGAAGACACTTGTGGTATAAGGCGATCCATGATTGAATCAACAATGATATTCTTGGCCTTGACCAAGTTATTTTGGTGTAAGGTTTTTAGCCTCATCTTCCTCTAGAACTGGAACCTCTCTACTTATGTAGGTTTCCAATTCATTTTATTCAGAGAGGTCATATACTTCCATGCTTGGAAGTTGTCAATGTCAACAATATTATCATCAAGCCGATGTGATATATCACTTGAAATGAGAACCTCAAATGAAAATAGCAATAGATTAGATCTTACCGATTTGAGGTGTCTGTCCTCATTCCAAAGCTGGCTGATCTAGGGTTTGTTAAATTTTCATATGCTTAGCTAATACATCAGTATTTCATTTCATTTTCAAAACAAAAGCATATAAATAGGATCACTGAAAGAAACAATATCACAAGAACAACATAGATTTACCTTGGGAAAACCCTAAAGGGAAAAACCCAGCAAAAGCTTCCTCAATATAGATGCCCCAAAAGATACAAGGTAAAACCAACAAGAAGATCAAAGCCTGATCCTCCTCCTTCTCCAGCTACTTCTCTTCTCCACTAATGCGCTACACAAGTAAGAGTGTGTGCTCCAAATGAGGAGTGCTACACCTCTATTTATATTCATCTGTTCACTTAAGTTAACTCATCTGTCATGTAGGCTCAAGTTAATCATGTAGGCTCTAGTTACACATGTAGGCTCAAGTAACCACAATAGGGTGCTAATGACCCACCTTTACAACTAGAGGGGACTACATCATGACTCTTATTAGTTCTTCCGATTAGAAGCATCGGGGTACAAAGTAATACAAGTGGTTCTCCTGGTAGGACCATCGGGGACCACAAAAGATACATATAGAATATTATTCGAAGTTACAATATTTAAACACTCCCCCTTAACGAGAAGGGTATTCTACAACAACATCAACAACAACAATAATAGGAGAGAGAGAGAGAGAGAGCATCATCAGCATCATCAGGGTAACACATCTATAAATCATTGGAATCTTTTCAACATCATGTAGTCTTCATCTTCAATCTTCAGTCTTCAGCAACATCAACACTTTGACCACTTCGATCAGAAACCATCTTTGACTGCTTCAATCAGCAACATCTTTGATCTTTCGATCAGCAACAACATCTTTAGCTCTTTGACCTTTCGATTAGAAACATCATCTTCAGCTCTTTGACCTTTCGATCAGCAACATCATCATCAGCTCTTTGACCTTTCGATCAGCAACATCATCATCATCTCTTTGACCTTTTGATCAGCAACATCATCATCATCATACTCTGATATTTCAAGCAACAACATCATCATCATCATACTTTGATCTTTCGATCAGTACGTCATCATCATCATATTTTGATCTTTCGATCAGTATGTCATCATCATCATACTCTGATCTTTCGATCAGTACCTCATCATCATCATACTATGATCTTTCGATTAGTACATAATCATCATCAACAATAACCTGCAATCCACAACACGAAGATGAAAGTCTTCAGATCACTTTTGGACCTAAGTCCAGGGATGATACAATCCTATTAGATTCTTGACAACCAAAGTCACCGGATTGATTACAGGATAGTCAGTCCCTATCACTTTAGGATTAGGTCCAAGGATGATGCAATCCTACTGCATTCTCGACAACCAAAGTCACCATATTAATTACAAGATAATCAGTCCCTATCACTTTAGAACTAGGTCCAAGGATGATGCAATCCTAACACATTCTCGGGACCGAAGCCTCTGGATACCTTTCTGGACCGAAGTTCAAGGATGATGAAATCCTACCACTTTCTTGGGGACCGAAGCCTCCGGATACCTTTCTGAACCGAAGTTCAAGGATGATGCAATCCTGCCACTTTCTCGGGGACCAAAGCCTCCAGATACCTTTTTGAACCGAAGTTCAAGGATGATGCAATCCTGCGACATTCTCGGGGACCGAAGCCTCCAGATACATTTCTGAACCGAAGTTCAAGGATGATGCAATCCTGCCACTTTCTTGGGGACCAAAGCTTCTGGATACCTTTCTGAATCGAAGTTCAAGGATGATGCAATCCTGCCACTTTCTTGGGGACCGAAGCCTCCAGATACCTTTCTAAACTGAATTTCAAGGATGATGAAATCCTACCACATTCTCGGGGACTAAAGCCTCAGGATACCTTTTTGAACTAAAGTTTAAGGATGATGCAATCCCACTACATTCTTGAAGACCAAAGTCACCGGATCTATTCTGGAAATATGTCCCAAGATGATACAATCCCTCTTCATTCTCGAGGACCGAGGTCACTAGATCACTTCTGGACAAATGTCCCCGGATGATACAATCCCTCTTCATTCTAGAGGACCGAGGTCACCGGATCACTTTAGGGCAAGTGCCTAGGGATGACACAATCCCACTGCAACATCACGACTCCCCCTTTCAAGGAAGGTCTTTTTGAACAACACCAAGATTGTCTCGAAAGTGTTCAAACTTTACTCAAGATAGAGGCTTCATCAACACATCAGTAACTTGTTCATCAGTACTCACATACCGGATCTTTATGGCTCACTTCTGCATCATATCTCGAATGTAGAAATACCTGATTTCTATTTGCTTTGATCTATCGTGGAATACTGGGTTCTCTGTCATCTTTATGTAACTTTGATTATCACATAGAATCACGGTAGTGTCCAACTCTAGGTTGAATAAAATTGACATCATATTTTGAAGCCATATGGATTCACAACTAGTAGAGCAAGCTGAGATATATTCTGCTTCAGCTGTGCTTAGAGCAACACTAGACTGATTTCTGCTAAACCATGAAATCATAGCAGATCCTAGACTATAACATCCACCTGAAGTGCTTTTTCTGTCTGAGATGCTTCCGGTCCAATCTGTATCTGTGTAGCCATACAATTTTTACTCATGGCTACCATCATAGTATAGACCAAATTCTATAGTCCCTTTCAGATATCTCATCACATGTTTTGTAGCTACTAAGTGAACCTGTCTTGGTTGAACAAGAAATTGACTCAAGGTGTTCATAGCAAAACAAATGTTTGGTCTGGTATTTGTTAAATACATTAATGACCCAATGATCTGTCTATAGTGGGTCACATCCACTAATTCTAATGGGTCATCGGCTAACAAATTTAGTTTGGAGTCCATGGGTGTGGCCATGGATTTGCATTCCAACATATTGAATCTCTTCAATATCTCTACTGTATACTTTCCCTGGTTGAGAAAGATTCCTTCTGAACTTTTCCATACTTCCAGACCTAGGAAATAATGCATTAACCCAAGGTCTTTCATCTCAAATTATTCTACTAGTTTCTTCTTGCTTTCCATAATATGTTTCTCATTCCCTATCAAGAATAAGTCATCTGCATATAACAACAGGATGACAGGTTCATCTTTTACAACCTTAAGATAAAGGTTAGGATCAGCTTTACTCTTGGTGAAGCCCATGCTTGATAAGAAACTATCTATCCTTTCATACCAATCTTGAGGAGCTTGTTTCAAGCCATAAAAGTCCTTCTTCAACTTGCATACATGAGTATGTCTATATTCAACTTCAAATCCTTGTGGTTGTTCTATGTATACTTCTTCTTCGATCACACCATTCAGAAAAGCTGTTTTCACATCTATTTGGTGTAAGTCCCACTTCATCATAGATGCAAGTGCCATGATGGCTCTAATCGAAGTATACCATGCTACTGGGGCAAATGTTTCTTCATAATCAATTCCCTCCTTCTGAGAGAATCCTCTGGCCACAAATCTTGCTTTATACTTCTCGATACTTCCATCAGCTGCATGCTTTATTTTGAATATCCATTTGGAGGATACTATACTCTTTTCTTTTGGTTTGGGAACTATATCCCATACATCATTCTTCATTATTGACTGGTATTCTTCAATCATTTCTTATACCCATTCTTTCTTCTGTACAACTTCTTCATGGCGTGTAGGTTCTTGATCTACAAGATCACACATCAAGGCTACATAATTGGAAAAAGTCTTAGGCTTCTTTATTTCCCTTGTGGAGTTTTCAGGAGCTCCATATTTTTCTACTTCTCGTATAATTTCTCTTGTCCAAGCAGGATTTCTTTTCTTGACATCTCCATCATAGGAGGTTCTTGTGGTTCTGCTAAGTCATGTTCTTCAGGACCTTCATCTTTAGGGAGACATGTAGTATCTCTATTTCTGGGAGATGTCTCTTCTTCATACACTTCTTCATGTTGGCACTTCCTAGATCTCTTGAGGGTTGTCTCTTCATCAAATGTCACATATCGACTAATTTCCATGTGATGGAATCCAGTAATATAGATTTTGAATGCTTTGGATACTTCACAATATCCAACAAATATCCCTTTCTTTCCAGAAGGGTCTAACTTGGTTCTTTTCTCTTTTGGTATATGAATATATACTGGAAAACCAAATATCTTGAGGTGACTTACCTCAGGCTTATTTCCTGTGAACATCTCTTCTAGAGTCTTGAACCCAAGAGCACTGTGAGATATTCTATTCTGCACATACATAGCAGTTCTTGCTACTTTTTCCCATAGATGCATTGGAAGATCTTTATCATATATCATTGTCTTCACTGCCTCCATGATGGTTCTGTTCTTTCTTTCTGCAACCCCATTCTGTTGAGGATTGTAGGGAGTAGTTATTTCCCTCTTGATTCTAGCATCTTTGTAGAAAGCCTCAAACTCTTTTGAGGTATATTCTCCTCCATTGTCTGATCGGAGTGTCTTTATTTTCTTATCTGAAAGATTCTCCATCAAGGCTTTGAACTCCTTGAATTTCTCAAACACTTCACTCTTTTATTTCAAGAAGTATATCCAAGTATTTCTTGAAAAGTAATCAATGAATGTGATATAATATTCAAAGCCACTTAAGGAATTAGAATACATTGGACCACATACATCTGAATGAATCAATTCCAACGTGCCTTTTGTTTTAGTTTCACTCTTCAGAAATGGATTCTTGATGTTCTTTCCCTTCGCACATCCTTTGCAAATGCCTTCATGCTTGATCTTCATATCTGGTAATCCCGTCACTAATTTGTTCACATGAGGTAGAGCCTTGTAGTTGATGTGGGAAATCCTTCTATGCCATAGTTCACTAGGGTCAGTGGACTCATGAGCAAAGGCTGTTTCTAAGTGCCCCTTGAGTTTATACAAGCCTCCTTCTTCTTCACCAATGATGATTGCATCTTCAATATTCTTTCCTTTGGGCCACATGAGTACTTGGCCATATATGAAAGCAACTCTGAATCCTTTCTTATCTAAAGCTGAGATAGAAAGTAATTTATTCTTTAAACCAGGTACATATAATAAATCTTTCATCTTTAGAGGATTACCTGAATCAAGTTTGTAGCTTGCTTCACCAACTCCTTTGATTGGATATTGATAGTCATCTCCTAGGGATACCTTCTAAGGAGAGATTCTTTCTTCAAGTTTGTACATAGTTTTATTTTGTCCCAACATGTGCTTTGAAGCACCACTATCAATAATCCAATTGTCTTCTCCAGGTGTTATAGACCCAGAGAGTGCGGAGAATAGTACATACTCTTTTGTATCTTCTTCTCTTGCTTGCTTTCTTGGAGGTCCTTCTTCTTCTTCTTCTTCTTCTTCTTCTTCTTCTTCATCATCATATTCTGCTAGATGAGCATGATATATTTTGTTGTTGTTGATCCTTTTCTTATATTCTTGCTTCTTTATAGGACAATTTCAGGCAATGTGTCCTATCTTATTACAATGAAAACATTGAAAGCCAAAGTAGTATTTATCTGGATGAATTTCCCTTCTTCTTTGGATTCTTTTGGGAGGTTGAGACTCCTTGAATTTTATTCTCTTGAAGTTATATTGACTTCTTATTCTCTTCGTGTGAGTGGCTAGGGATTTATCATATTCCTTTAGTAAGGTTTCTCTGTTTGCCACTCTAGTCTCTTCTTGATTGCAGTCTTCCCATATTAATTCAAACATCAATCTTTCTTTTCTGGCACACATCATCTGGATGAAGGATTCCCAGGGTCTAGTGAGACCATTGAGAGCAGTCATAACCAATTCATATTCATCAAGCTTATCTCCAACATCTTCTAGTTTCTCTTTTGATCTAAGAAACCCTTGTGAAATAGTCTTGGATGGATTTTCCATGACTCATCTTGGTGCTCTTCAGTTGAGCTCTTAGATTCATCTTCCTATTATGTTTCTTCCCTCATACATTCTGGAAAGGGCATCATACATTTCTTTTGGAGTCTTCTTGGATGACACTTGAGGGATCAAGTGATCCTTGATGGAGTTAGCAATAATCCTTTGTTCTCTATTCATATCCTTTCTGTGCTTCAAATTCTTAGACTTCTTCTTTGACATACTTATCAAGATCATTCTCTTCGAGAATGAGACCAATCCTGTATTTCCAACCTTGGAAATTTTCTATGCCTTCTAGCTTGTCCTCTAGCTTAGTGCTTGGGGCCATCTTGTCAGAAAATCACAAAAAAAGAAATTTTTCAGAATGAGAAACGGACCTTACCAGGAGATGTGCTTGAATGAGGTGAGTTGACAGGTGTGCTTGGATTCTAGAGATTTCAATTCTTCACCTTCCAAATCAGACTTGCAAGATTCAGCTTCTGCAGTTTTCTCGTATAGCTGTCAAACTAGGGTTTGAATTTTCCATAGACTCACACATCCAAAAACAATGATTCTAGGTTCAAAAGATGCACTCTGGGAGGGTGCAACTTTTCATGCAATCAGTTTTCTAAAACTCAAAAATTTTCCCAAAAACCCTAATTTCTTCCGGGGAGAGAGAGAGGGCTATTTTTCCTTGTGAAAGCTATCATATTCAGGGTGGCTCTGATACCATGTTAACTTTTCATATGCTTAGCTAATACATCAGTATTTCATTTCATTTTCACAACAAAAGCATATAAACAGGATCACTGAAAGAAACAATATCACAAAAAAAACACAGATTTATCCTAGGAAAACCCTAAAGGGAAAAACCCAGCAAAAGATTCCTCAATATAGATGCCCCAAAAGATAAAAAGGTAAAACCAACAAGGAGATCAAAGCTTGATCCTCCTCCTTCTCCAGCTACTTCTCTTCTCCACTAATGCGCTACACAAGTGAGAGTGTGTGCTCCAAATGAGGAGCGCTACACCTCTATTTATATTCATCTGTTCACTTAAGTTAACTCATTTGTCATGTAGGCTCGAGTTAATCATGTAGGCTCGAGTTACACATGTAGGCTCAAGTAACCACACTGGGGTGATAATGATTCACCTTTACAATTAGAGGGGACTACCTCATGACTCTTATTAGTTCTTCTGATTAGAAGCATCAGGGTACAAAGTAATACAAGTGGTTCTCCCGGTAGGACCATCAGGGACCACAAAAAGATACATATAGAATATTCTTCGAAGTTACAATATTTCAACACTCCCCCTTAACGAGAAGGGTATTCTACAACAACATCAACAACAATGATAATAGGAGAGAGAGATTGAGCATCATCAGCATCATCAGGGTAACACATCTATAAATCATTGGAAGCTTTTCAACATCATGTAGTCTTCATCTTCAATCTTCAGTCTTCAGCAACATCAACACTTTGATCGCTTCGATCAGCAGCCATCTTTGATCGCATCGATCAACAACATATTTGAACAATTAGGAAGCTGAATATACCTAGGGTCCATATCTATTTACAGTTGATAACAACCAAAATTCCAGAACTATCACAGATCATTTACTCCAGTTCAAGTTGATAAATCACAGCTTTCTAGCACTGCCACATGTCATTTCTTCTTCTTCAAAAAAAAAATATTCAGCGATATATTCCTTGATTTAGCTATATTTCCCTTGAAAATTCACTGTAACCCCTGTCATTCCATTCTACATATTTTATTCATTGAGGACCGTATCCCAAGTCAACTTCCTGAAGCCCAAAATTCCATCTCCTTCTTTCACCCCGCTTCTGAAATTCACATTTTTTGTTTCCTTGTCCCTCAGAAAGTTCCACAACCTAGTTACCCACTCGCTCGAAGATTTGGATCAAATATTTCTCGAACTCCATCTTCTGTATTAAGACATCAGCAACTAGCTAGCCTGAGTCTTCTGCAGGCACTACGTTCTCTGCTTCCAACAACTTTTGTGGGACGAAGATTGAATTCCATCGCTTCAATGGTGATGATCCAGGTGGATGGATACAAAAGGCAGAACAATACTTTAATATGCATAACACTTTTGATGTCAGCAAATTCCAACTTGCATCATTTCATGTGGAATGTGAAGCCCTTCAATGGTTCTGTTGGTACATCAAGGATCATGGAGAGCCCCAATGGACATATTTTTTCCAACTCCTTTTGCACCGATTTGGCCCTAGTGGTTTTGATGAATTCACAGGAGCACTCACTAAAATTCGGCTGACTACCACTTACTTGGCACTGTGAGAGAGTATCAGACAGAATTTGAGAAGTTAGTCAAGCACACAGAAGGATTTTCTAATGCATTCTACAGGAGTTGTTTTATCGGTGGGCTTAAGGATACAATCTAATCCGATGTTACAATGTTCTGTCCCAACACAATGATGGAAATCCTAGGGTTGGGTAAGTTGACGGAGGACAATATTAGGGCTCAGCAACGCCCCAATTCCACTTTTTTTCAATTCAAAAATATGGTTCCCCAAAGACATACAATCCCTCTGACTCCTAGAACCACTCCTATCAAGCATTTGTCTGAAGCCGAGATGCGGGCACATAGGGGAAAAGGAATTTGTTATAATTATGATGATAAGTTCACCCAGGGACATCAATGTACTGAAAACAAGCCCTATTTCTTGGATGTCACTTCTCCACCTGCACTTGAAATTTGTGACGCTGCTCAAGATTCAGTAGACGATCAGGTTGACATTTCACAGCCGCCTATTGACCCTTAGATTGCTAAACAAGTTAATTGTTTTGTCCATCCTTTCTCCAGCTTTAAAGTCATGGTTGCCATTGAGAGAACCTTACCTTGCAAATGAAAGTGTTGTAGTGTGTGTATCTCTATTGGTTATTACAACTTGCACTCCAACATGTTTTCCATACCCCTAGGAGGTTGTTCTGTGATTTCAGGCACTCAATGGTTACGTACACTTGGACCCATCTTATGGGATTTGCTGAACCGTGGATGCATTTTTTAGTCACTGGGAAAAAACAAACATTCAATGGCTTACAACCAGGGTATCTTAGCATCATCAGTTCACATTGCATGGAAATAATCCTTAAGAAGAATTCACATGGTGTCATCACTCAGCTCCATTTCATTTAGAGGCAACCTTCCGTAGTCTCAAATACTCCCTTGGATCTTTCATTCCGATGCACCCTTCAGATGCCTGATTTTTCCAAGCCCTTCAGTCTTGAGAGTGATGCTTGCAAAAATGGACTTGGTGTTGTCCTATTTCAAGATCAACATCCCATGGCATTCACCGATAAATCCCTTCCTGGAAAGAATTTATCCACCTCTGCATATGAGAATGAAATTATGACTATTTTGCACGGAGTACAAAAGTGGTGGCCATACCTCTTAGGAAATCCTTACTGCATCAAGACTAATCACCAGAGTCTGAAATATTTCCTAGAAAAATGGGTCTCATCCCCAACACAACACAAATGGGTTAGAAAAATTAGGGGTTATGACTATGAGATCAATTACAAGAAGGATAAGGACAATATTGTGGTGGATACTCTTTCCCACATATTTGATTCCCATGTCTCTCTTTCAGCTATTGCTATGCCTATTCCAACTTGGTTACACTCTGTTCAGCAAGGATATTTCAATGACTCCTCATTATCTGAAATCATCCAACCGTTGGCCAGTCACCCTTCTGTGGTACAACATTTCTCTTGGGATGGATCTTCTCTAAGATACAAGGGTCATCTAGTGCTTCCCCAGAGCACAGATATTAAACATGCAGTCTTTTATGAACCCCATGCTTATCCATCGGCAGGGCACTCTAATTTTATGAAAACATATGAGAGGGCACGATGTCACTTCTTTTGGAAGGGAATGAAACAATAAATTTAGTAGATGGTTTCTGAATGTGCTCCTTGTCAGCACCATCAAGGTGAAACTACACTCTTTTCCGCACTGCTCGAACCTTTTCCCATCCCTACAAGGATTTGGACATATAGTTCGATGGATTTCATTCAAGGGATCCCTAAATATGGAGGGAAGACCGTAATCTTGATTTTGGTTGATCGGACCTTCAAATTTCATCATTTTTGTGCTCTTAGACCTCCATATACCACCTCCTCAATTGCACAAATTTTCATGGACAAGATATTCCTTCTTCATGGAATCCCTTCTTCCATTGTCTCAGACCGTAATGCACCTTTCACGAGTCATTTTCTCGTTACTGACACAAAACTGAATATGAGTTCATTTTATCACCCACCAATAGATGGTCCAAATGAAGTCATATTCGTTGTTTCACCTTTGAAGAACAACATATGTGGGCAAAGTGGCTCCCTCTCGTTGAAAGGTGGTACAATAATTCCTACCATACCACATCTCAAATAGCTCCATATGAAGCCATTTATGGTCACACACCTCCAATAATCCTTCCATACACCCCCAGCACTTCACCAGTTCAGGCCATTGACATGGTTCTTCGCAACCAACATCATATTCTTCACCTTCTATAGGACAATCTTCACATGGCCAGAACCCGCATGAAACACCAAGCCGATCAGCACCGTTCTGAGCGCACTTTTCAACTCGGTGACATGGTTTTTATTGATCTGCAGCCTTACAAGAAATTCTATTTGAAACTAAATGGGAATCAAATGATCGCTCCAAATAGCTCTAGTCCATATACAGTTCTTTAGAAGATTTGGTCTGTTGCTTAGAAATTGGAAATTCCTCCTTCTTCTCCTATTCAGTAAGTGATTGGCACCAACATCAGAGCACAAATTGTTTTAATAGAATGGGATAATGAAGGATCCATCATTTCAGATCTAGTGGCCATCCTGAATAAGTGCACTTGTCATCTTCTCTCTCAGTCCATTGCAGAGGTCTTAATTCAATGGGACAACATACAACCAGAGGATGCTACATGGGAACCACTCCTTCAGATTCAGCAACAGTTTCCACATCTAAATATTTGGGGACAAAGCTTTTTTTTAAGAGGGAGGGGATGTTAACAAACTGTGTCAACCCTCCTCTTTATTTTGTTAGTATGTTTGATCAGACGCATATTCTTTGTAAGTCATCCCATCAGTATGTTGTATTAGCCCACATTCATGGGGAGTAGGTAATAGTTGTTAAGTTGTCTAGTTATTATGTTGCATTATCCCACATTTATGGGGGGTAATAGTTGTTTATATTAGACTTAGTATATAAGTATGTATTAAGGCTAATGAAAGCAATGAAGGGTTATTTTGTATTGAGCTTTCTCAAAGGAGGTTGCCCCCTCGAAGTGGCCCGCAATCAATAAAATCTATTTCGTGCTCCAATATTTCTGTTATATCGTGCATTTTGATTGTTCATTGCAAGAGTTTCTCCATAATATTAGGGGTCTAAAAATTCTACCACATAAATTATAGTCCATTCCCTTTCTGGAATATCTTCATAAATTTCATTTGGAACTTTTGTAGCCCGACATATAGCAATTCTCCCCAGGTGTCATGTTTAGGGATGAATCCTGGAAGAGGATGGAACCCTGACCTAGGGGGGTCATATCTCCTATAATATAGTGAATCTAAGGCTGAATTTTGGATACAATGTAAACCATGATTTTATCTTCGTCCTGTGAAAGTTTCAGCTCCTAATCCTTCTCTAATATTGAGATATAGCGAATGCACCAAAACTTATCAATTTTAGTATTTTAAGGTTTTTCTGGCTCGGGGTGAAACTAGGGTTTGACTTTCCCAGAGTTTCACTCAACCAAAAATATCGAACCAGGTAGCTAAGATTAAATTTTGATTATGAGATAAATCCTATGCTAGGATCACTCAAAAATTCCTCTTCTGTAAAAAGCCCTAATTTCCTGCACCAAAAACTGAAAATGCCCAAAATCAAATTCCGATTCAACAGAAAGATGCACCCTTCAATGGAGAGTCATCCTAGTATAATTTTGTTGATGGATTGTGGAGAGATACCCAAAAGGTAAGAATCCATAGATTTTGCAGCTGCACAATCTCTTCTTCTCAGGTTAGCTCTGATACCATGTTAGATTTTTAACATTTAAGCTAGCATTATATTAGTATATTTAAGTGAGAGAATAACAAGCACATCAATCAAACACAAGAGACAATGAAAATAGTGTTTTTCCTCGGTGAAACCATAAATGGATAAAACCCCGCAACTTCCTTAGAGATATATTCAGCACCAAAAGTAAAACCCCAAAATAGTAAGATGATCTCCCAACAGCAGTAGCCTCTTTCTTTCTAGCCCCAACAACTTCTTCTCCCTCAGCTATGCACTAAAAATGAGTGTGAGTGAGTGTGTGATAAATAGAGAGGTCCACTCTCTATTTAGATTCCTTCATTCACTTAATGTCCACTCAAACATGTCAGCTTCACTTATCAATTACTTACTAGAGCTGACATCTCTAGGAGAGTCTAATAACCCTAGTGCCCCACAACTTGTGGGGACTTTGCCCCTCCGACCAACAAGGATGGTTATCCTTAACATAGTGGTGGGGACTATTGTCCCAACTTACAATAAGTCACCTAGGGCTGAATTCTCTAGGATATTATCATAACCCTAGGTCCCCACAACTGTGGGGACTATAACCCTTAATCAATAGGAGGGTTAGCCACAATGACTTGACATGACTTGTTTACATTATAGAAACTCCCGATTGGCACATCGGGGCATGACATGACTCTATTACATTACAAACACTTCCTGAAATAAACATTGGAGTACAATACATAAGATATACACGTGAACACATTCAGAAGTTACAATTACATCAACAGTTTGTCAAGGTTGTATCCTAGGAAAGCACCAAGAGCACAAGTATGAGAAAGCTATTCATGAGAGAACCTCTGCACCTCTTGAACTGATCCACAGTGACATTGTTGGTACATTCCCTCATATGTCCATGAGCCAAGAAAAATATGCACTAACCTTCAAATATGACTTTTCCAAGTATTGTTGGGTTTACTTCCTAAACCATAAGTCTGAAGTTTTTTATCTCTTCAAAGTCTTTAGAGCCTTGGTTGAAAACAAGTCTGGGAGGAAACTCAAGATCCTTATAACTGAAAATGGTGGTGAGTATGTCATGTATAAGTTCATTTAGTATTTCAAATATGCAGGTATTCAGATGCAGCATTCAATCCTTTACACACCACAACAAAATAGTGTTGCTGAGAGAAAGAACAGATCATTGAAGGAGATGGAAACCTGCATGATGGAGGCTAAGAATTTGCACCATTGTTTTGGACCAAGGCTATAAAATTTGCATCCTACATCTAGAATATGGTGCCTCATAAGCAAATTGATGGTATGACTCCTTTCGAAGCTTGGAGTGGGCACAAGCAAGATGTGACCCATTTCAGGATTTTTGCCTCAAAGTCTTGGGCTAGAATTCCAACTGAAAAGGGGAAGGTTTTGCAGCCCCAAAGCCAAGAGTGCCTATTTATTGGATATTCTAAAGATTAAAAAAGGTCCAATCTGATCAACTTAAGCACTAACAAATATTTCATTGAAAGAAGTGTTCGGTTCCTAGAAGAGCCTTTAGTAGCAGTTGAAGTTAGAGAGTCTTCTTCACCACCAGATCCATTGATTGTAAGTGGAGAGACTAATGAGTTTGCTGATTCTGATATGTTTGATAATTATGATTTGATTGCATATCCTAACAGTCCTACAAGACCAAAATTGGAAGCAAAGACCATTCATGCAGTTGGGGAACTAGCTGGAAATCCTAGTGACACTAGGAGGACTAGATCTTAGTTTGAGAGTGCCATTTGTGTGAAAGATCCTCTATTTGATGAGAAGTGATATCTGATGGATGAATCAGATCCACATACATATGGAGATGCACCAAATGATCCAATATTGAAAACATCCATGGAAGAAGAATTCAGCTCGCTCCAGAAGAACAACACTTGGGAACTAGTTGATCTTCCCCCAGTGAGGAAGCTAGTTCAATGTAAATGGGTTTTCAAGACTAAGTTTACTGCTGATGATTCACCTTTGAAATATAAGGAAATATTGGTAGCCAAGGGATACTCACAAGTAGATGGTATTGACTACAATGAAACCTTTGCGCCAATGGCAAAGATGGACTCCATAAGGCTAGCTCTAGCCATTGTAGCTTCAAAGCAGTGGGAGGTACATCACATGGATGTGAAGTGTGATTTCATAAATGGAGATGTCACTGAAGAGATTTACATGTAGAAAGATAAAGGGTTTGTTTCTAATCCATCTTTAGTGTGTAGGTTAAAGAAATCATTGTATGGGCTCAAGCAAGGCCCCAGGGCTTGGTATGCCAAGATTGATGGCTTTTTGCTATCACTGAGTTTTGTTCGATGCAAGTATAATTCTAATGTCTATTTGAACCTGATTCATGGTTCTTTGATCATTATTGTCTTGTATGTGGATGACCTTCTGATTACAGGAAATTCAAAGAAAGAGATTGCCTCCTTGAAGGATGCAATGAACCATGCATTTTCTATGACAGATTTAGGACTGTTGAGCCAATTCTTGGGTCTCGAAATTGCTCTATCCAAATATGGAATCAAAGTACATCAGTCCAAGTATGCTCTGGATTTGCTGAACAAGTTCAACAAGAAATATTGCAAGATAAGCAAGACTCCCTTCCTTTCAGGAATTAAGCTTGAAGAAGCAAGTTCTTCTCCTATGGTAAATAATACACTGTATAGGCAGTTGATCGGGTGTTTGCTTTATCTTCACTCAATAGACCTGATATATCTTATGCAGTTAGTGTCACTTTGAGATACATGGATCAGCCTCATGAGATCCATTGGAGAGCAACCAAAAGGATCCTAAATTTTGTTCAAGGAACAAGAACTCATGGGATCTTCCACAACACAAAATCTGATCTCGATTTGATTGGGTTTACTGACAGCAATTGGGAAGGTGACAACACAGATCAAAAGTGTTAACACTCTGTTAAATTTTGGTTATAAGAGATACCTAGGAATTTAAGCCTCGCTGAGAAATGTTGGGAAGGTAGCTTAGTGTTCACAGAAGGGGCTGATGGCATAGACAAGATCATGCTCGGCCATTGGAATAAGCCTCGGTGGTGAATGTCGAAAGTGGCAAGATGGTTTGTGGAATAGAGTAGCAGGGTAGAGAAGAAAATGTTGGGAATGCTGAAGGCATTAAGTGGGACTCATGATCGAAGGCTGAGATTGGTCAGCTGGTAGATCAACTATGTCTAAATATTTCACATGGTGAACATGCCTGACCAAAGCCACTTTTGAAGATTGTGAAATGGTTTAAAGGATGGAAGCATCCAACGGTCGAAAATGGGATCCAAGAATATCTACGGTTGAAATTGATTTTGCACCCCAAAGTTGTAAGGACACAACAACAATTGCAGATTATGAAAAGTGGTATGGGCCGATTTGATCGACGGTCCCTATGAGAACAGAGGGAGATCGACGGTTATAGTTCATTTCTCAATCTGGAGTAGCATGGATGGAAATAGAACCTCGCTTCGCAAAGAATAGTGGGGTCCACCCAGATCAACGATTGTGAAGAAAATTGGTATTGATAGATGATTTAGATGCATGCATGCGAGGTAGGGGAAAATGTAACATAATGAACCTCACATACCTACGGTTCATATCGCAAAGAGTAATATCTACAGTGCGAACCACCTAGGAAGGACACGAAGGTTATGTTATGTGAAAATCTATAAAGGGGTCCACGTGAAGTTGCAAAGATTTGTCTTTTCCAAAACCTCAAAGCCATCGAATATCAAACCACATCCAGAGCACCCACACGGACAAACTAGGAGATTGTGCTACAGAACAAGGTAGGTCCCTAATACCCTCTTAGTGCTATTTGAAAATAGATAGAATAGAAGTGGTAGGGGTAAGATATGATGTAGAAACTGAAACCACAGGTCAAAGGGTATAAGAAAGTTTGGTGGACAGGAATGCTGAGATTTTTGATACCATCTTGGTGGGAGAGGCCATTGAAACCACCAAGGAAAAATTGGAAATTCTTAAGAACCGAGGTGGAGATAACTATGGTGTTTTGAGATCTTTCTTTCATTTATTCTCTATTGGCCAAACCCCCCATTTCCCTGAGTTTGTCAAGTGGTGTGCAAACAATTTATTTGCTGTTGAAGGTGTCATTATGAACAAATCAAAGTCTAAAATCCTTTGTTTAGTTTAAGCTTCCGTCATCCGCAAAAGCTTGGATATCCCCGACGAATTCGTCCATATATCTTAAGACTACCAGGAAGAGAGTATTATACATTGTTTTAGAGAGTCTGTTGGCACTGGGATTTTGGGCCCCCAAGGTAGAGTAGGGGGAAGGGGCCCGCTCCCAGGAAATAGTAGAACCGATTTAGACTATGCATCCAGCCCCATGTAGTCAGAGAGGGATCTCTCATTCGTCTTTGGAGTCTACTCCACATAAGATTTTCAGTCAAGGATAATCAGGGGGCGAGGATCCTGAATGGGACAAAGTGTGTAAAGGTGAGATGTAAGGTGGGAGTATTGGGGCAAGGACCGCTGGCAATGAAGTCGAAAACCTACGTAGGGAAAACTTGCAAAAGAAAAAGAAAGGCGTGGGCTTGCAAACAGAGGCAAGGTAGCTGTTGATCTCCCAATCAGGAGATATTTAGCGAGCAGTTGGAGGATGAGAGAGAATAGCCCATTGTGTGGAGCACCAGCGAGATGAATTCCATGCAAATTTATAAGAACAATTGATAAATTTCTGGAACAATAGCCGGAGCATAACGAGTATGAATTCCTAACTTCTATACACTAAGTTGCAGACATGAAAGCAATCAACAGACTGGAGTGAAAAAAGGAAACACATTGCACGTAAAAGAAGATACATATTGGGAAAAGCAACGACACATGGATCTCTTCCATGAGAAACAACTCCTCCTCTGTAATTTTTATTCATAACACAGGCAGGAAGTCTTATTTACAATGGAGGGTCTCAGCCCTAGAATGTTTACCAATCCAACCAACTCCTTTTTCCTCCCTCTATCAGGAGGGTATTTATACTATTCTAATGTTGAGACTACCAATTTGAAAATTGTTACAAGTAACTATCATGCATTAAGAGTATAGGGAGTGGAACTATCGCCATGTTTACAAATATTAAAAATAAACATTATGGAGATGCAGAGCATGATAGTGCGGATTGACAGTGCAGAGATTTCTTCCGTTCTACTTCGTGAAAGCGATTCCCACGCAGTATGCTGATAGCCAATTGTTTCTTCTCTCCGCGATGTGATAAGAGATATCTCCTTCCCAGGGTCTAGTGAGACCATTGAGAGTAGTATTAACCAATTAATCTTCATCAAGCTTATCTCCAACAACTTCTAGTTGCTCTTTGATCTAAGAAACCCTTGTGAAATAGTCTTGGATGGATTCTCCATGACTCATCTTGGTGCTCTTCAGTTGAGGTATTAGATTCATCTTTTTGTTGATGTTTCTTCCCTCATACATTCTGGAAAGGGAATCATACATTTCTTTTGGATTCTTCTTGGATGACACTTGAGGGATCAAGTGATCCTTGATGGAGTCAGCAATAATCCTTTGTGCTCTATTCATATCCTTTCTGTGCTTCAGGTTCTGAGACTTCTTCTTTGACATACTTATCAAGATCATTCTCTTGTAGAATGAGACCAATCCTATATTTCCAAGCTTGTAAATTTTCTATGCCTTCTATATTGTCCTCAAGCTTAGTGCTTCGGGCAATCTTGTTAGAAAATCACTAAAAATAGAAATTTTGCAGAATGAGAAACTGACCTTACCAGGAAATGCGCTTGAATGAGGTGAGTTAATTGGTGTTCTTGGATTCTGGAGATTTCAATTCTTCACCTTCCAAATCAGACTTGCAAGATTCAGCTTCTGCAATTTTTTGGTATAGCTGTCAAACTAGGGTTTGAATTTTCCATAGACTCACACATCCAAAAACTATGATTCTAGTTTGAAAATATGCACTCTGGGAGGGTGCAACTTTTCATGCAATCAGTTTTCTGAAACTCAAAATTTTTCCCAAAAACCCTAATTTCTTCCGGGGAGAGAGAGAGGGTTATTTTTCCTTGTGAAAGCTATCCTATTTAGGGTGGCTCTGATACCATGTTAAATTTTCATATGCTTAGCTAATACATCAATATTTCATTTCATTTTCACAACAAAAGCATATAAAAAGGATCACTGAAAGAAATAATATCACAAGAACAACACAGATTTATCCTAGGAAAACCCTAAAGGGAAAAACCCAGCAAAAGCTTCCTCAATATAGAAGCCCCAAAAGATAAAAAGGTAAAACCAACCAGGAGATCAAAGCCTGATCCTCCTCCTTCTCCAGCTACTTCTCTTCTCCACTAATGCACTACACAAGTGAGAGTGTGTGCTCCAAATGAGGAGCGCTACACCTCTATTTATATTCATCCATTCACTTAAGTTAACTCATTTGTCATGTAGGCTCGAGTTAATCATGTAGGCTCGAGTTACACATGTAGGCTCAAGTAACCACACTGGGGTGCTAGTGATTCACCTTTACAATTAGAGGGGACTACGTCATGACTCTTATTAGTTCTTCTGATTGGAAGCATCAGGGTACAAATTAATACAAGTAGTTCTCCCGGTAGGACCATCGAGGACCACAAAAAGATACATATATAATATTCTTCGAAGTTACAATATTTCAACACTCCCCCTTAACGAGAAGGGTATTCTACAACAACATCAACAACAACGATAATAGGAGAGAGAGATTGAGCATCATCAGCATCATCAGGGTAACACATCTATAAATCATTGGAAGCTTTTCAACATCATGTAGTCTTCATCTTCAATCTTCAGTCTTCAGCAACATAACCACTTTGATCGCTTCGATCAGTAGCCATCTTTGATGGCATCGATCAGAAACATATTTGAACCATTAGGAAGCCGAATATACCTAGGGTCCATATCTATTTACAGTTGATAACAAACAGAATTCCAGAACTATCACAGATCATTTACTCTAATTCAATTTGATAAATCACAGCTTTCTAGCACTGCCACATGTCATTTCTTAAAAAAAAAAAATTCTTCAGCCATATAATCCTTTATTTAGCTCTATTTCCCTTGAAAATTCACTGTCACCCCTGTCATTCCATTCTACATATTTCATTCATTGAGGACCATATCCCAAGTCAATTTCCTGAAGCCCAAAATTCCATCTCCTTCTTTCACCCCGCTTCTGAAATTCACATTTTTTGTTTCCTTGTCCCTCAGAAAGTGTCCACAACCTAGTTACCCACTCGCTCGAAGATTTGGATCAAATATTTCTTGACCTCCATCTTCTGTATTAAGCCATCAGCAACTAGCTAGACTGAGTCTTCTGCAGGAACTACGTTCTCTACTTCCAACAACTTTTGTGGGCCGAAGATTGAATTCCCTCCCTTCAATGGTGATGATCCAGGTGGATGGATACAAAAGGCAGAACAATACTTTAATATGCATAACACTTTTGATGTCAATAAAATCCAACTTGCATCATTTCATTTGGAATGTGAAGCCCTTCAATGGTTCTGTTGGCACATCAAGGATCATGAAGAGCCCCAATGGACATATTTTGTCCAACTCCTTTTGCACTGATTTGGCCCTAGTGGTTTTGATGAATTCACAGGAGCACTCACCAAAATTCGGCTGAATGCCACTCACCTGGCACTGTGAGAGAGTATCAGACAGAATTTGAGAACTTATTCAAGAACACAGAAGTATTTTCTAATGCATTCTACAGGATTTGTTTTATCAGTGGTCTTAAGGATACAATCCTATCCGACGTTACAATGTTATTTCCCAACACAATGATGGAAATCCTAGGGTTGGCTAAGTTGGCGGAGGACAATATTAGGGCTCAGCAACACCCCAATTCCACTTTAGTTCCATTCAAAAATATGGTTCCACAAAGACATACAATCCCTCTGACTCCTAGAACCACTCCTATCAAGCATTTGTCTGAAGCCGAGATGCGGGCACGTAGGGAAAAAGTAATTTGTTATAATTATGATGATAAATTCACTCGGGGACATCAATGTACTAAACACAAGCCCTATTTCTTGGATGTCACTTCTCCGCCTGCACTTGAAATTTGTGACACTGCTCGGGATCCAGTAGACGATCAGGTCGACATTTCACAGGCGCCTATTGACCCTTAGATTGCTAAACAAGTTAATTGTTTTGTCCATCCTTTCTACAGCTTTAAATTCATGGTTGCCATTGAGAGAACTTTACCTTGCAAATGAAAGTGTTGTAGTGTGTGTATCTCTATTGGATATTATAACTTGCACTCTAGCATGTTTTCCATACCCCTAGGAGGTTGTTCTGTGATTTTGGGCACTCAATGGTTACGCACACTTGGACCCATCTTATGGGATTTGTTGAACCGTGGATGCATTTTTTAGTCACTGGTAAAAAACAAACATTCCATGGATTACAACCAGGGTCTCTTAGCATCATCAGTTCATATTGCATGGAAATAATCCTGAAGAATAATTCACATGGTGTCATCACTCAGCTCCATTTCATTTAGAGGAAACCTTCCACAGTCTCAAATACTCCCTTGGATCTTTCATTCTGATGCACCCTTCATATGCCTGATTTTTCCAAGCCCTTCAGTCTTGAGAGTGATGCTTGCAAAAATGGACTTGGTGTTGTCCTATTTCAAGATCAACATCCCATGGAATTCACCAGTAAATCCCTTCCTGGAAAGAATTTATCCACCTCCACATATGAGAAGGAAATTATGACTATTTTGCACGCAGTACAAAAGTGGTGGCCATACCTCTTAGGAACTCCTTACTGCATCAAGACTAATCACTAGAGTCTAAAATATTTCCTAGAAAAATGGGTCTCATCCCTAACACAACACAAGTGGGCTAGAAAAATTAGGGGTTATGACTGTGAGATCAGTGGTGGATACTCTTTCCCACATATTTGATGCCCATGTCTCTCTTTCAGCTATTGCTATGCCTATTCCAACTTGGTTACACTATGTTCAGCAAGGATATTTCAATTACTCCTCATTATCTGAAATCATCCAACCATTGGCTAGTCACCCTTCTGTGGTACCACATTTCTCTTGGGAAGGATCTTCTCTAAGATACAAGGGTCATCTAGTGCTTCCCCAGAGCACAGATATTAAACATGCAGTCTTTTATGAACTCCATGCTTTTCCATCAGCAGGGCACTCTAGTTTTATGAAAACATATGAGAGGGCATGATGTCACTTCTTTTGGAAGGGAATGAAACAAGAAATTCACTAGATGGTTTCTGAATGTGCTCCTTGTCAGCACCATCAAGGTGAGACTACATTCTTTTTCGGATTGCTCGAACCTTTTCCCATCCCTACAAGGATTTGGACATATAGTTCGATGGATTTCATTCAAGGGCTCCCTAAATATGGAGGGAAGACCGTAATCTTGAATATTGGTTGATCGGATATCCAAATTTCATCATTTTTGTGCTCTTAGACCTCCATATACCACCTCCTCAATTGCACAAATTTTCATGGACAAGATATTCCTTCTTCATGGAATCCCTTCTTCCATTGTCTCAGACCGTAATGCACCTTTCACGAGTCATTTTATCCTTATTGACACAAAACTGAATATGATTTCATTTTATCACCCACCAATAGATGGTCCGAATGAAGTCATCTTCGTTGTTTCACCTTTGAAGAACAACATCTATGGGCAAAGTGGCTCCCTCTCGTTGAATGGTGGCACAATACTTCCTATCATACCACATCTCAAATAACTCCATATGAAGCCATTTATGGTCACACACCTCCAATACTCCTTCCATACACCCCCAATAGTTCACCAGTTCAGGCCATGGACATGGTTCTTCGCAACCAACATCATATTCTTCACCTTCTTCAGGACAATATTCACATGGCCAGAACCTGCATGAAACACCAAGCTGATCAGCACCGTTTTGAGTGCACTTTTCAACTTGGTGACATGGTTTTTCTTCGTCTATAGCCTTACAATAAATCCTCTTTGAAACTCAACGGGAATCAAATGCTTGCTCCAAATAGCTCTAGTCCATATACAGTTCTTTAGAAGATTTGGTCTGTTGCTTATAAATTGGAAATTCCTCCTTCTCATATTTAGTAAGTGATTGGCACCAACATCAGAGCACAAATTGTTTTACTAGAATGGGATAATGAAGGATCCATCATTTCATATCCAGTGGCCATCCTAAATAAGTGCACTTGTCATCTTCTCTCTCATTCCATCACAGAGGTCTTAATTCAATGGGACAACATACAACCAGAGGATGCTACATGGGAACCACTCCTTCAGATTCAGCAACAGTTTCCACATCTAAAGCTTTGGGGACAAAGCTTTTTTTTAAGAGGGAGGGGATGTTAAGAAACCAGGTCAGCCCTCCTCTTTATTTTGTTAGTATATTTTATGAGACACAAATTCTTTGTAAGTCATCCTATCAGTATGTTGTATTAGCCCACATTCATGGGGAGTAAGTAATAGTTGTTAAGTTGTCTAGTTATTATGTTGCATTATCCCACATTCATGGGGGGTAATAGTTGTTTAGATTAGACTTAGTATATAAGTATGTATTAAGGCTAATGAAAGAAATGAATAGTTATTTTTTTTTGAGCTTTCTCAAAGGAGGTTTCCCCCTCGAAGTGGCCCGCGATCAATAAAATCTATTTCGTGCTCCAATATTTCTGTTATATTGTGCATTTTGATTGCTCATTGCAGGAGTTTCTCCATAATATTAGGGGTCTAAAACTTCTACCACATAAATTATAGTCCATGCCCTTTCTGGAATATATTCATAAATTTCATTTGGACCTTTGTAGCCCGACATATAGCAATTCTCCCTAGGTGTCCTGTTTAGGGATGAATCCTGGAAGAGGCTGGAAGCCTAACCTAGGGGGGTCATATCTCCTATAATATAGTGAATCTGAGGCTGAATTTTGGACAGAATGTAAAACAGGATTTTATCTTCGGCCTGTGAAAGTTTTAGCTCCTAATCCTTCTCTAATATTGAGATATAGCGAATGTACCAAAAATTATCAATTTTAGTATTTTAACATTTTTCTGGCTCGGGGTGAAACTAGGGTTTGACTTTCCTGTAGTTTCACTCAACTAAAAATATCGAAACAAGTATCTAAGATTCAATTTTGATGAGGAGAGAAATCCTATGCTAGGCTCACTCAAAAATTCCTCTTCTGTAAAAATCCCTAATTTCCTGCACCAAAAACTGAAAATGCCCGAAATCAAATTCCGCTTCGACAGAAAGATGCGCCCTTCAATGGAGAGTCATCCTAGTATAATTTTTCTGATGGATTGTGGAGAGAGACCCAAAAGGTAAGAATCCATAGATTTTGCATCTGCACAATCTCTTCTTCTCAGGTTAGCTCTGATACCATGTTAGATTTTTAACATTTAAGCTAGCATTATATTAGGATCTTTAACTGAGAGAATAACAAGCACATCAATCAAACACAAGAGACAATGAACATAGTGTTTTTACTCGGTGAAACCATAAATGGATAAAACCCCACAACTTCCTTAGAGATATATTCAACACCAAAAGTAAAACCCCAAAACAGTAAGATGATCTCTCGACAGCAGTAGCCTCTTTCTTTCTAGCCCCAACAACTTCTTCTCCCTCAGCTATGCACTAAAACTGAGTGTGAGCGAGTGTGTGATAAATAGAGAGGCCCACTCTCTATTTATATTCTTTCATTCAATTAATGTCCACTCAAACATGTCGGACTCACTGATAAATTACTTACTAGAGCCGACATCTCTAGGAGAGTCTAATAACCCTAGTGCCCCACAACTTGTGGGGACTTTGCCCCTCCGACCAACAAGGATGGTTATCCTTAACACAGTGGTGGCGACTATTGTCCCAACTTACAATAAGTCACCTAGGGCTGAATTCTCTAGGATATTCTAATAACCCTAGGGCCCCACAACTGTGGTGACTTTAACCCTTAATCAATAGGAGGGTTACCCACAATGACTTGACATGACTTGTTTACATTATAGAAACTCCTGATCGAAACATCGGAGCATGAATATATTACATTACAAACACTTCCTGAAATAAACATCGGAGTAAAATACATAATATATCCACGTGAATACATTCAGAAGTTACAATTACATCAAGAGTTTGTCAAGGTTGTATCCTAGGAAAGCACCAAGAGCACAAGTATGAGAAAGCTATTCATGAGAGAACCTCTACACCTCTTGAACGGATCCACAGTGACATTGTTGGTCCATTCCCTCATATGTCCATGAGTCAAGAAAATTATGCACTAAGCTTCGAAGATGACTTTTCCAGGTATTGTTGGGTTTACTTCCTAAACCATAAGTCTGAAGTTTTTGACCTCCTCAAAGTCTTTAGAGCCTTGGTTGAAAACAAGTCTGGGAGGAAACTCAAGATCCTTATATCTGAAAATGGTGGTGAGTATGTCATGTCTAATTTCATTCAGTATTGTAAATATGCAGGTATTCAGATGCAGAATTCAATCCTTTACACACCACAACAAAATAGTGTTGATGAGAGAAAGAACAGATCACTAAAGGAGATGGAAACCTGCATGATGGAGGCTAAGAATTTGCACCATTGTTTTGGACCAAGGCTATAAACTTTGCATCCTACATCTAGAATAGGGTTCCTCATAAGCAACTTGATGGTATGACTCCTTTCGAAGCTTGGAGTGGGCACAAGCAAGATGTGACCCATTTCAGGATTTTTGCCTCAAAGTCTTGGGCTAGAATTCCAACTGAAAAGGGGAAGGTTTTGCAGCCCCAAAGCCAAGAGTGCCTATTTATTGGGTATTCTGAAGATTAAAAAAGGTACAAGCTGATCAACTTGAGCACTAACAAATATTTCATTGGAAGAAGTGTTTGGTTCCTAGAAGAGCCTTTAGTAGCAGTTGAAGTTGGAGAGTCTTCTTCACCACCAGATCCATTGATTGTAAGTGGAGAGACTAATGAGTTTGCTGACTATGATATGTCTGATAATGATGATTTTATTACATATCCTAAAAGTTCTACAAGACCAAAATTGGCAGCAAAGACCATTCATGCAGCTGGGGAACTAGCTGGAAATCCTAGTGACACTAGGAGGACTAGATCTTAGTTTGAGAGTGCCATTTGTGTGAAAGATCCTCTATTTGATGAGAAGTGATATATGATGGATGAATCAGATCCACATACATATGGAGATGCAGCAAATGATCCAATATTGAAAACATCCATGGAAGAAGAATTCAGCTCGCTCCAGAAGAACAACACTTGGGAACTAGTTGATCTTCCCCTAGGGAGGAAGCTAGTTCAATGTAAATGGGTTTTCAAGACTAAGTTTGCTGCTGATGATTCATATTTGAAATATAAGGAAATATTGGTAGACAAGGGATACTCACAAGTACATGGTATTGACTACAATGAAACCTTTGCGCCAATGGCAAAGATGGACTCCATAAGGCTAGCTCTAGCCATTGTAGCTTCAAAGCAGTGGGAGGTACATCACATGGATGTGAAGTGTGATTTCATAAATGGAGATATCACTGAAGATATTTACATGCAGAAACCTAAAGGGTTTGTTTCTAACCCATCTTTAGTTTGTAGGTTAAATAAATCATTGTATGGGCTCAAGCAAGGCCCCAGGGATTGGTATGCCAAGATTGATGGCTTTTTGCTATCACTGAGTTTTGTTCGATGCAAGTCTAATTATAATGTCTATTTGAAGCTGATTCATGGTTATTTGATCATTATTGTCTTGTATGTGGATGAACTTCTGATTACAGAAAATTCAAAGAAAGAGATTGCCTCCTTGAAGGATGCAATGAACCATGCATTTTCTATGACAGATTTAGGATTGTTGAGCTAATTCTTGGGTCTCGAAATTGCTCTATCCCAATATGGAATCAAAGTACATCAGTCTAAGTATGCTCTGGATTTGCTGAACAAGTTCAACATGAAATATTGCAAGAAAAGAAAGACTACCTTTCGTTCAGGAATTAAGCTTGAAGAAGCAAGTTCTTCTCCTATGGTAAATAATACACTGTATAGGCAGTTGATTGGGTGTTTGCTTTATCTTACACTCAATAGACCTGATATATATTATGCAGTTAGTGTCACTTTGAGATACATGGATCAGCCTCATGAGATCCATTGGAGAGCAACCAAAAGGATCTTAAATTTTGTTCAAGGAACAAGAACTCATGGGATCTTCCACAACAAAAAATCTGATCTTGATTTGATTGGGTTTACTGACAGCAATTGGGAAGGTGACAACACAGATCAAAAGTGTTAACACTCTGTTAAATTTTGGTTATAAGAGATACCTAGAAATTTCAGCCTCACTGAGAACTGTTGGGAAGGTAGCTTAGTGTTCACAGAAGGGGCTAATGGCACAGACAAGATCGCGCTCGGCCATTGGAATAAGCCTCGGTGGTGAATGTCGAAAGTGGCAAGATGGTATGTGGAATAGAGTAGCAGGGTAGAGAAGAAAACGTTGGGCATGTTGAAGGCATTAAGTGGGACTCATGATCGAAGGCTGAGATTGGTCAGCTGGCAGATCAACTATGTCTAAACATTTCACACGGAAAACATGCCTGACCAAAGCCACTTTTCAAGATTGTGAAATGGTTTAAAGGATGGAAGCATCCAATGGTTGAAAATGGGATCCAAGAAGATCTACGGTTGAAATTGATTTTGCACCCCAGAGTTGTAAGGACACAACAACAATTGTAGATTATGAAAATTTGTATGGGCCGCTTTGATCGATGGTCCCTATGAGAACGGAGGGAGATCAACGGTTATAGTTCATTTCCCAATCTGAAGTAGCATTGATGGAAACAGAACCTCGCTTTGCAAAGAATAGTGGAGTCCACCCAGATCAACAGTTGTGAAGCAAATCAGTATCGATATATGATTGAGATGCATGCGTACGAGGTAGGGGAAAATGTAACATAATGAACCTCACATACCTATGGTTCAAATCGTAAAGAGTAATATCTACACTGCGAACCACCTAGGAAGGGAGCGAAGGTTATGTTGCGTAAAAAGCTATAAAGGGGTCCACGTGAAGTTGCAAAGATTTGTCTTTTCCAAAACCTCAAAGCCATCAAATATCAAACCACATCCAGAGCACCCACACGGACAAACCAGGATATTGTGCTGCAGAGCAAGGTAGGTCCCTGATACCCCCTCAGTGCTATTTTAAAATGGACAGAATAGAAGTGGTAGGGGTAAGAGATGATGTAGAAATTGAAACCATAGGTCAAAGGGTATAAGAAAGTCTGGTGGACAGGAATGCTGAGATTTTTGATACCATCCTAGTGGGAGAGGCCATTGAAACCACCAAGGAAAAATTGGAAAATCTTAAGAACCGACGTGGAGATAACTATGGTGTTTTGAGATCTTTCTTTATTTTCTTCTCTGTTGGAAAACCCCCCATTGCACTGAGTTTGTCGAGTGGTGTGCAAATAATTTCTTTGCTGCTGAAGGTGTCATTATGAACAAATCAAAGTCTAAAATCCTTTGTTCAGTTCAAGCTTCTGTCATTTGCAAAATCTTGGATATCCCCGATGAATTCGTCCATATATCTTAAGACTACCAGGAATAGAGTATTATACATTGTTTTAGAGAGTCTATTGGCACTGGGATTTTGGGCCCCCAACGTAGAGTAGGGGGGAGGGGCCCGCTCCCAGGAAATAGTAGAACCGCTTTAGACTCTGCATCCAGCCCCATGTAGTCATAGAGAGATCTCTCATTCGTCTTTGGAGTCTACTCTGCATAAGATTTTCAGTCAAGGATAATCAGGGGGCCAAGATCCTGAATGGGACAAAGTGTGTAAAGGTGAGATGCAAGGTGGGATTATCGGGGTGAGGACCATTGGCAATGAATTCGAAAACCTACATAGGGAAAACTTGCAAAAGGAAAATAAAGGCGTGGGGTTGCAAACAGAGGCAAGGTAGTCGTTGATATCCCAATCAAGAGATATTTAGCGGGCGGTTGGAGGATGAGAGAGAATATCCCATTGTGTGGAGCACCAGCGAGATGAATTCCACGCAACTTTATAAGAACAATTGATAAATGTCTAGAACAATAGCCAGAGCATAACAAGTATGAATTCCTAACTTCTATACACTAAGTTGCAGACATGAAAGCAATCAACAGACTGGAGTGAAAATAGGAAACACATTACACGTAAAAGAAGATACATATTGGGAAAAGCAACGACACATGAATCTCTGCCATGAGAAAAAACTCCTCCTCTGCAATTTTTCTTCATAACACAGGCATCAAGTGTTATTTACAATGGAGGGTCTCAGCCCTAGAATGTTTCCCAATCCAACCAGCTCATTTTTCCTCCCTCTATCAGAAGTGTATTTATACTATTCTAATGTTGAGACTACCGATTTGAAAATTGTTACAAGTAACTATCATGCGTTAATAGTACAGGGAGTGGAACTATCGCCACATTTACAAATATTAAAAATAAACATTATGGAGATGTAGCTCCTGATAATGCGGATTGACAGTGCAGAGATTTCTTCTGTTCTACTTCGCAAAAGCGATTCCCACGCGGTATGCTGACAAAGAATTGTTTACTTAGGCTTAGGAGCTCTTGGAAAGATGAGGAAGACGACGGAGATGAACCACTTGCAACAGGAAGCGCAACAGTTAAGAGAAAAGGAGATACAATTCAATAACCTGCTTCAACCATATCAAGAATATATTGCAGATCTAATCGATGCAGTTGAGAAAAAGGTCAAGGATTTCACTACAAGCAAGACTGAAATTGATGATACAGAAGACTCCAGCATTAGTCAAGCTAAGCTTGAAACGGCACAAGAGTGTGTCGAAGCTATGAACAACAAAGTTGCAGGACTTCGAGTGAGATTCGTAAGGACTTCGCAGGAAGCCAAGGAGAAGCTACAGCAGGAGAAGCCAACTGTTAGTGGCTCAGGGACGAGCCACAAGTAAGTGTTAGGGGACTGTTGGAGTAGGGTCCCGCAGCTACAGGAAAAGATATTACATTGGGACAGGGAAGTCAAATAAGAAAAATACCTGAGCGACCAAGAAGAGAGAGCTCAACCACTGCACTTAAGGCAGTGGTGAAGATAGAAGGGCTCAGCTACCCTCATAAAGGAAAAGGAGCAACGAGCCGAGGCATTGAAGACAAAGGACAGAAGCGGAGTGACCCAGGAAGCGGCGCCCATACCCACGATCAGCGCTGGGAAACGTGGAACACTGCAGAAAGATGTGGTGTGACGGAAAGTGGCAGTTCAAGTACAGATGGGCCGACTTTCACAGTTAGGGTTTTTGGGGTTACTGTTGGGATATGCCCACAGTGTTGTAATGGTGAGACCTTCAGGCCGCCTATATAAGGATGTATTTTGTATTGTAAAACGTTAGACATTTGGGTAGCTGTTTAGATAGTTAGACATTTGGGTATCTATTTAGACAGTTAGACAGTTATCCTTCTAAGTCATTTAGCTAGCTAAGTGCCTCTAGTGTCTCAGTATTGTAAGAATTGAGCTCTGGTTCTGTTAGTCCATCTATATTATCTCACTATAACCAATATCCGACCCCTAGAGCATGTATGTAACAATCCACAAGGATTGAACAATCCGCAGGGATTGAGAGAGAGAGAGAGAGAGAAGAAGAGTATATTGTAAGAGAAGGCAATATAAGAAAAGAGATCTAAGAGAGAAGGGCTCCTGGCGGTGTGCACGGAGTTTCCCAGAAGATCTCAAGCTTCACATCAGGTTGCAGTGGAACTGTGTTTAATCTCTCAAGATATAATATAAAAACCAGTTCCCATGGACGTAGCTTCCCCCCTGGAGGTGAACCATCTAAAATCAGTGTGTTGTGCGACTATTCATGTGACTGTGCTTTATTTATCTGTTATCTATTATTCATTACATGAATTTTACTACCAGTTAATGAATGGGAAAATGTATGCTATATTTAGTTACGATAGCATGGAAGATTAACTATGAGTTGAATCTGTTAAGTATTCTGTATACGAGTTCTCAGTACTTGATGCGTGATAGTTGCAGTTACAGTGTTAAGTGATTTCTGCATATTAGTTCAGCAAGTTGAGCATAGTTGATGTTAAGTATATTAGACTGTAGGAGTCTAAGGGAGGCTATTTAGCTTAACTATTATACTATGAGAGCATCCATTGGACCGTGAGAGTCATATTGAAGCCTTACCATAAAGGATATCATAGTATAGAAAGGTGATATCGCACTGCCGAAGGGACCGCGCTGTAAGATATCGCAGGATAGGAGCTGAGTAGAGGAGATAGTTTGCGCATCGTGCTAGTATCGACGATGCGATAAGAGATCGCTCCTTCCCAGGACCAGCAAGTAAGAAAGGTCACCATTGCGGAGAGAAAACACTGACTAAGAAGAGTCCTGAGACCAATAGGATACTACAGAACCTGACTGAGGACACTTGAGTCCTCAGCCAACCCATCCAAGATCACTTCGGGTGAGACTTCAGACCGTTCTATGGTCTGTCTCCGAAAGGGCCAGTGAGCTAGGGGTTTTGTTGGTACATTAAAGGAAACCCAGGTCTTCCCAGAGAGACCAACAGTAAGACTATTATAATAGGAGGCCAGAAAGAAGGTAGTCATGCACTTTGTGATGATAAATGACTTAAGAAGCTTATCATCCTTGTACCCCTTTCTTCCTCCTACGAGGAGGGTTTTCCCACAAGCCATGTAGCCGGGTGTGCATTTGACCTTCTCCTCGCCCATGACCCAACAACTGAGTGGAGATCCTAGGGATGGTGTCAAAGGATCTGGACCCACCTGGTCCTAGAATGAGCATTCACTCCAACATTTCTGCCACCACTGTGAGCTGGGACTTCGGAGGTCGTGACTATGACTGGGAGTGTTGGAGGGATGTCACTGGGACATCAAAACCCATACATTGCACATCCAGAGACTGGGTTGTGTAGAAGCGAGAGAATCCCCCTTGGTATTTAACATCCGTTCCCTAGTAGTTGGTGATTTTTTGGTATGGATAACCAAAACACATATCTATGTTTGCCTACTAAGAGTACCCCTTGCCGAACTAACTTCTCAAACCACATAGTCATGGTTGTCTGTGAAGGAACTCAATGCTTTTTGGCATTCAACTCTGTACGTCTTATCGTCTACACATTTCCATGTCTCAAAATATCTCTAGGAAATGGCGTTATATCGGGCAATCCGACACGGCCCAAAAAGAGCTATACCCTTAGAATATCGGTCGCTGTGATGATTGGCCTGTGTGATGCCAAGATGGATATCTGTCCTTCTAACATTCAATCATATTATCTGATATGGGAAAGATTCCAAACAATATCTACATGGCTGCCAAGCTAGTCTAAAGGGTTGTGGATTTGACCTTTCTTGCCCTTTTAATTATCGCGACGGTGGTGTCAGGCTGTTTTAGTTCATCTCCTCCCTTGGCCTCATGTAAATGCCAAGTTTTTCGCCTCAATGAATCAAACCTCCATATTTCTCATGACTCCCTTTGAAGTGAAATGCATGCCACACTTGTCAACTAAGGAAATTAGCATCGCTAGGCAATATCTACACCTTAGGCTCATCCCAAATGGTGTCGGAGGAATCGGCCAGTATGCAATGGGGGTAGATTACACGCGTGAATTCCTCCTCCGCTGTCATCTCCACACTGGATGTGAGATCATGTAGCTTGGGAGCTTTCCTAGCCATTCGATACGAGGAATATTTCATGTCCACCATCCATGTTCCATTCCTTCTGCTACCAACTTTTCTCCTTTGAACACCGCGGGTAGTTCTGGATCATGACATGTTCTCAATCATCAATCGCAATCGACCCTTCATGCAACCATAGATATGAGTGGGCTCCATTATCTTTCGCAATAAGAAGCCTTGGTATTCATCCACGCTTGTCCACATTTTGAAATAAACCATGGCTGTATATTTCTCTCCTTTCTTATCATGGCCATTGATCTTCGTGACTGCTACCCCTCTTTCGCAATTTGAAATTACGGCTTTACCCATGCAAGTATGGCTTGCGAAATTGTTTGAGGATGTAGATTTGACTCAGCTCTCATCTCAGCCGTAGAATGTTTTTGACCTTTAACCCATTTCATAATCTAGAAATGCAGATTTGGTTGATCATGTCTACTCGCGTGAAATGGTTGGAGCCATCGATCCACCTCCGATCAATCTCAGCCTTTGATTTTGAGACTCACTCAATGGCTTTAGCACACCTTCCATTTTCTCCTTTTCCTTGTACTTCTGATAACTTGAAGTGGAGTTCACATGTAGTTCATGGGAATGAGACCCTCATCAAACTCCTATCAGGCCCTTAAATCAACTGTTAGAAAATGGATTGTTAAGAACTGGCTTGATGAGGGATGCTATCCTCCCAGTGAGGTAGCAAATAACCCCCGTAGACCAAGTGCCAAACCATTGGGATGCCTTCAATATTTCTTTGACAATACCATTCTAATCTGAGTTACTACTTCAATGAATTTGTGCCACTCTTGCAAATCATGCTAGTGACTATAAACCTATGTTGGTAACTGAAAAAATGAAAACAAACTAAAACAGTAATGAAGGAAATGCTCGATAACTATCGAGCTTATTTTTTCCTACATACGCTACCTAACTTTGTGCACAAATCTGATTAAGTGAAATCAGACTACCAATGAAGCCAATCAAGCAACTTGCCTAATAGTTTTGTTCCTTCATCATGCTTGATGGACATAAATGAAATAGATAATGGGAGAAGGAAATGATAAACAAACTAATCTTCAAAGCAGGGATGCAACCAATCACTTCCTTCACCCAGAACCTCCATGTATTCTTCCATGGGTTCATAGAAATCACGACAACCTCTAGTACGTTCTATAACCTGCCCATGGGAAAGCTATCTGGGGCTTCCTTCTTCTAGAGATTCATCAGGCTGAAAATTGGAAGATTGCAGAAAAGGACCCATAGAATCTTTCTTCAATGGAACATCCCACTTTTTTCTCAAAATTTCTATAACAAGAGCATGATGTGCTTCAAGAGGGAGGTCCCCTGCTTCTCCAGTGGAACCAAGTAGGCATATTCCTCCTATGTGAGGTGGTTCTACTGAAGGGCGAATATCAGAAAACATGTTTATTTAGAGGCTGCTGCATCTGTTTTCATAGCTTGTCCCTTCACTATAGATTCCCAATGTATTAGTAGCATGAGAGGAATCACCTGGCTGGTTCTTCTTATTGTCTTCTTTCCTGTATAGCATTCTAGTCTGCATCATCTCCATTTATTTCTACTTTTTATTGGAGGCCTTAATCATGTGTCATATTAATTGAAAAGAGGCATAACACAATGGTAGGCTATCACCTACAGTGCCCTTATCATCCTTTCTCTCTTCAAACTTCTGACTTCACATTGCATCTTGATTCCTTTCATCAGTAGGCTTTGTTTCAACAGCTGGCTCGTCAGGCATATTCTGTAGGTACTCTTCCTCATATTCATTATACACAGGTGTACCAAAATCCTTCTTAAAATCATCCTTTATGGACCAGGGGCGGTGCAGGTTTCCATATTCAGAGAACAATCCTGCAAGACTACCTACTCCTACATCAAGCTGGTCATCTTTCTGCATAATAGGAAGGAGCTTTGATAGGCCAGAGACTTTCCCATTCTGCTTGTAGGTCCCAACCAATTTGAATGTATCTTTTATTTCACAACCACTGTCCTGATCTGACAACTTCTTGGACATATTAATGTTTTCCTCAACCTCCAAACAATCAACGAACATATGTTGTAGGGTGGTTGATTTTCTCTCCAAAAGAAGCAAGGACAGGTCAGGAGGAAAGGCGGCTGCATAATAGATATTAGCAATGTTCTCAAGAGGTTGGACTTCCTTAGGAATCTTATAATAAAAGCTTGCGAATATTCTGTTAAAACTAGATATGGCCTCATCCTCATGCCTCCTCAGGGAATGAAATTTTGAAAGTATTTTCTCCAATGGCCTTCTCCTACAGCAAAACTTTAAGAAGGTGGAATAAAACTCTTCCCAAGTGTTGATGGACTTAGGCTGCAAGTGTTTAAACCATACATTGGCATCTCCTTGCAAGGACAGGGCGAAATCCCAGATGCATACATCATCATGATCTATCTCAAAAAGGTGAGAGAAATGCTCAAAGGCTTGTAAATGTTTCTCAACAGTCAAGTCTTGGGATTGTCTATCAAACTTGGGGAGGTACTTGTAATATCTCACTAGAAAATCATGGAGGATGGGAGGCAATTGTAGTTGTTTGTATTGGCTTGGAGAAATAGGAGAGACAAGGTTAGGCACAATAGCTAAGCTATGGTCTGAGGTTTCATGAATTTAACAGGGGTGTCCTTTGACATCGTGAGCCCCTGGATAAAAAATATAGGCCGTAATCAGATGTACAAGATGACACAACACCTTCGGTTCGTACAGAAGGATAAACATGAATATATTCATAGCTCTGTTAAGAATGAGCTGAAACATAGAAGGTTGTTTTTATAAATCTGGGAAAAGATAAGAGCAAACTTACAACATAGGATAAAGAATCCTGGAAGAAATGCAGACCTGAGTATCTGGACTTTTCGTCATGCATTTCTAAGCTTTATAAGGGGTCCATTTTCCTGATGGAGTCTGCCAGCTCTCCTCGGCCATTTGATTTCTAGGTCACACCACCAGCGGAGTCAATGAAGTCTGATTCCCTCAAGAGTGGAGTCACCAGGTGAAAAGTGCTCAACCTTCTTAATGTCTGGCCAATTTTTCACCATCAACAACTAGATCCAAATCTTTGTTGTTCTTCCCAGGGAGGATCTTCAATTTCATCCCCAACAACGGTGCCAGTTTGTTGGCACCAGGATTTTGGGTCCCCAAGGTCGAGCAGGGGGGAGGGGCCCACTCCCAAGAAATAGTAGAACCAATTTAGACCACGCCTTTGGCCCCACGCAGTCAGAGAGGGATATCTAGTTCATCTTTGGAGTCTACTTCGTGTAAGATTTTCAGTCAAGGATAATTAGGGGGCCAGGATCCTGAATGGGACAAAGTGTGTAAAGGTGAGATATAAGGTAGTATTATCGAGGTGGGGGCCATTGGAAATGGATTTGAAAACCTGCATAGGGAACACTTGTAAAAGGAAAATAAATGCATGGGGTTGCAAATAGAGGCAAGGTAGCTGCTAATCTCCCAAATAGGAGATATTTAGCGGGTAGTTGGAGGATGAGAGAGAACAGCCCATCACGTGGAGAACTAGTGAGATGAATTCCATGCAACTTTAGAAGAACAATTGATAAATGTCTGGAACAATAACTGGAGCATAACAAGTAGGAATTCCTAACTGCTATACACTAAGTTGCAGTCATTAAAGCAATCAATGGACTGGAGTGAAAACAGGAAACACATTACACGTAAAAGAAGATACATATTGGGAAAAGCAACGACACATGAATATCTGCCATGAGAAACAACTCTTCCTCTTCAATTTTTATTCATAACACAAGCATCAAATCTTATTTACAATGGAGGGCCTCAGCCTTAGAATGTTTCCCAATCCAACCAACTCCTTTTTCCTCCCTCTATCGGGAGTGTATTTATACTATTGTAATGTTGAGACTACCGATTTTAAAATTATTACAAGTCACTATCATGCGTTAATAGTACAGGGAGTGGAACTATATCCATGTTTACAATTATGGAGATGCAGCTCATGATAACGCGGACTGAAAATGCATATATTTCTTCCGTTCTACTTCACGAAAGCGATTCCCATGTGGTATGCTGACAGCCAATTTTTTACTTAGGTTGCTTCAGGTATATCTTTCTTCTTCTTTGACCAGCCCACTTCTTATAGACCATGTTGCTCAAAGGATGACAAGAAGACTGGAATCCACTGCCCGATCATTCTTCTGAGCCATCCTTCATCTGGTAAGACTGTTATAGGAGGAGGCCGGAAAGAAGGTGGTCATGCACTTGGTGATGATAAACGACTTAATAAGATTATCATCATTGTACCCATTTATTCCTCCTATGAGGAGGGTTTTCCCATGAGCCATGCAGCTGGGTGTGCGTTTCACCTTCTCCTCTCCTGTGACCCAACAACTAAGTGGATATCCTAGGGGTGGTGTCGAAGGATCTGGACCCGCTTGGTCCCAGAACGAGCATTCGCTCCAATAGTTCTGCCACCACTGTGAGCTGGGACTTTGGAGGTCGTGACTGCAAATGGGAGTGTTGGAGGGATGTCACTGGGATGTCAAAACCCATGCACTACACATCCAAAGACCAAGTTGTGTAGAAACAGGAGAATCCCCCTTGGTATTTAACATCTGTGCCCCGGTGGTTGGTGATTTTCTGGTATGGATAACCAAAGCACATATCTATGTTTTCCTACCAAGAGTACCCCTTGCCAAACTAACTTCTCAAACCACACAGTCATGGTTGTCTATGAAGGAACTCGACACTTTTCGGCATTCAACTCTATAATTCTTATCGTCTACACATTTCCACGTCTCAAAAGATCTCTGGGAGATGGCGTTATATAGAGCTATTCGACACGGCCCCAAAAGAGCTACACCCTTAAAATATTGGTCGCTATGATGGTCGACCAATGTGATGCCAGGATGGAGATCTATCCTTCTGATGTTCAATCATATTATCCGATATGGGAAATATTCCAAACAATTTCCATGTGGCTGCCAAGATAGTCTTAAGGGCTATGGATTTGACCTTTCTTACCCTTTTAATTATCGTGATGGTGGCGTCGGGCTGTTTTAGTTCATCACCTCCCTCGGCCTTTTGTAAATGCCAAGTATTTCGCCTCAATGAATCAAAACTCCATCTTTATCACGGCTCCCTTCGAAGTGAGTCGCATGCCACACTTGTGAACTAAGGAAATTAGCATCACTGGAAAAGACTTCCACCTTAGGCTCATCCCAAATGGCATCGGAGGAATTGACCAATCTGTAATGGGGGCAGATTACACGCGTGAACACCTCCTCTACTGTCATATCTACACTGGATGTGAAATCACGTACCCTGGGAGCTTTCCCAGCCATCTGATTTGAGGAATATTTCATGTCTACCATCCACAATCCATTCCTTATGCTGCCAAGTTTTATCCTTTGAACATCACAGGAAGTTTTGGATCGTGACATGTTCTCAACTGTCGATCACGACCAACCCTTCATGCAGCTGTAGATCTGAGTGGGCCCCATTATCTTTCACAATGAGAATACTTGGTATTCATCCGTGCTAGTCCACACTGCGAAATAAACCATGGTCGTAGATTTATCTCCTTTCTTATCGTGGTCGTTGATCTTCGCGACTGCTACCCCTCTTTTGTGATTTGAAATCGCGGCTTTACCCATGCAAGTATGGCTTGCAAAATTGATTAAGGACGTAGATCTGACTCAGATCTCATCTCGACCGTAGAATGTTTCCGACCTTTAACCCATTTCGCAATTTGGAAACATGGATTTGGTCAAGCATGTCTGCCCGCACGAAATGGTTGGAGCCATTGATCCACCTCCGATCAATCTCAACCTTTAATTTCAAATCTCGCTCAATGCCTTCAACACACCTTGTGTTTTCTCCTTTGGCTTGCAATTATGATAACCTGAAGGGGAGAACACATGTAGTTCATGGGAATGAGATCTGCATTAAACTCCTATCAGGCTCTTAAATCAACTGTTAAAAAATGGAGTGTTAACAGAGTCTACTGTCAAAAGTATAGAAACCTTCCTGAAGGCCTATTCTAAACTCGATAGTGAACCCATTGACCTATCTTATCCTATTGACCTCAACAAATTCAATGAAGAAACCCAGTGGTGTATATCCCTGGCCAGTCAATTCCTAGGTGTAGATAACGAAACTTACGTCACTGAGTCACTATTGATTCTTTTGTTCATCCCGAGTACTTGTCCGGCCAAACCTAAATTGCCTAGACAATCCTATCAATCGTGTTTCCTTAAGTTTGATGAGTTCCTCGCCGAGAAAATTCGTTCTCAATTAGCAAATTTCCACATCACTAGAATGTTCAGATTCTATTCCTTTTTGTTGAGAATGTTTATAGCTTATAATGAGGAAGACCTACAAGTACTAGAGCTGGAAATCACTACTGATATGGCCACTGATTACTGTAAATTCATGAATCAATTGATTGCCAAAATATATGATCTCTTCTTTCAAGAAAGGTTGCCTAGGGTGTTGCCTAATATGAGGCAAATGCTACAGCTGTCAAACAACAAGAAGATAGGGGATTGGTTCCTTATAGAATTTGGAACAACCATAAGGTTGTATGGCTTCGTCCATCCACCCTACATTCTTCCATCCTTCCTAACTACCAGGTTTTTCTCCCTGGAATTAATCTGGCAAAAACTCATTCTTGATGAAGAGCACTTCTTGAACTTTAAGAAAAGTTCAAATTTGATTTTCCCATGGGAAGTAGGACCATACAAAGTAAGAAACAGGGTTGCTTTGCCCCTTGTTAACAATTTGCTTAGAGGCATGGAGTTTTCCATGGAACAAATGGTAAATTATGACCCTCACCAGATAATTTCCAAAAGGAGGAAAGCTCACAAATGCAAGCCTTTTGAAAATACTGAAATATTTGGACTCAGAGAAGCAGCAAACTGGGATGATTTCCCTAATCCTGCCCTGATGGAGATCAAGGCACAAGCATATGACATGGCCATTGCACCCCTTCCTGGTGCTGATTTATGGAAAGTCATTAGCAATATGGGTCGACCAAATTCAAAATGCATTCATAGGAGTGGCAATGATAATACATAGGAAGTTTTCCCTACATTGCATGCCCATCCCAACTGTCACCTCTCTCGGGACTTTGTATAGTTGTCACCCACTAGATGGAAATATAAGGAACTGTCGTGTTTATTTCCTCTTGAATTCCACTTTTCATTGTTAAGCCATTTTATGCAAACCACAGCTGATGTGCCACCTAAGAGTTGGTTAGAGGAGATCCTTCTGTTGTAACAAATTTTGATTCCCAGATGTCAGTCTGGGAAATCCCAATGCTATAAATATATCTCCTAAAGAAGGATAAAGGGTTGAAAAGGAGTGTAATTTTTGTTGTGTATGTTTTCAATATAATTTTAATAAAAATTGTAGAGCCGAGGTCGGCGTTTCTTACAGGGATTCATGTGTCATTTGTATTTGTAGTTTGTAGCTTCCTTTATTATGTGAATGTTTTTCCAGTTTATTTCGTCCATTTTGTTTTGTTTCATATCTGAAAAATAGTGTATAACAGTTTGTAATTCATACCTGCTATGCTATGGATATTTTTTTAGATATTCACCAAATTTTTCTTCTAAAGTTGAAATAGAATTCATTTTTCAATGCTCTGGGTTGATGGTTTGTTCATGTTCCTCTCTTTCACTAGACATATATAAATCGACTGTGACCGAGTGGCTATCTTTCCCCTGTGTTGGAATCACTTGTATAAGCTTTGTTTATTTCTATTATATATCTTGACTCCATTGCCCAATGGTTTTTTGTTTTGTTTCAACCAATTTTACAAACAATTTATAGTTTCACTTGCATATATCTGGCATAATTAACATTTTGTGAGAGATCCCTTTCGGAAGAGTAGAAGGCCAGTTCTCTCTTCCAAATTGGTTCTACTGTTACCTCAGAGCGAGCCTTCTGCAACATTTGGTTCAATTCCAGTGCTAGAAAACTGGCGCCGTTTCTGAGGACGAGTTGAAGATCATCCCTGGGAAGAATGACAAAGATTCAAAGGATAAAGGATTTCTGTGGGCAAACAGAGATTCTTGCACGTGAAAAAGGTTGTATCATTTGCCCTGGCGACTGCACTGAAAGATTCTGGAAGGTGAATCCACTGGGGAGACCGGTGGTCAGAAACGAAGAGATCTATGGGGGCAGACAGAAATTTCTAAATTCGCAAGAAGGTTGTATGTTTGTCCTGGTGACTCCACACCCACTTTGACCAGTATCGCACTAGAGATCCTAGCTTCCAGAAAGATCCACACTAGAGGTAACCCTGATCCTGAAAATTTTCAAAGTGTGGATAATATCAAAAGAATACTTAGAAATAGAAATAAACAGAAAGTGGATTTCCCATTGTTTGGTACTTCATCATCTCAAGATTTGTACAGTGTAGCGGAATTTGAATGGGGGGTTAGGGCTGAGAGATTACTAACCAAATCTAAATCTGAATCCAACCTAAAGAAATCTAGGGTTAGCCCTTATACATTGTAATACTATCTACTTTATTTTTTGTGCTTGAACCTAGAAACCATACCTAAAGCTAGAAAGACAGCCCCTATCTTTTAGAACGCCCAGTTCCCTAAACCCTTGTCTGTTCCTAATCAACCCACCCCGATGGCTACTACTAGATTTGCTCCGTTAACCCTACCTCCAGTTCTACACGACCTCCCCATGAATTATTCCCAAAGTATTGTACTCTATGACGGGGAGGGGAATGCCTCAGCAAGATACCATGTGGCAAAGGAATTTCATGAAGGAGATTGTGGAGGACACCATTCCTGGAAGGTTACTTCAAATAAAATTTTGAGGGTAGGATTTTATTAGCCTTCGTTGTTTTCAGATGTCTATAAGGAAATGACTAAATGCCACCAATTTCAGGTTTTTTAAGGAAAAAGGAAAGTGGTGTCTCTTCCCCTCAACCCTATATCTATAGAAGCTCCTTTCCAACAATGGGGGTTAGATTTCATCGGGGAAATAAACCCAAACTCCTCTAGGCAGCATAAGTGTATTTTGATTTCCACTGATTACTTTACAAAGTGGATCGAGGCCATACCCACCAGGAGGGATATAGAAGAGGTGATAATGGATTTGTTAGAAAATAATATTTTAGCGAGGTTCGGCTGCCCGAAGTGTATTGTGATGGACAATGGACTTGCATTTAAATCCAAGAAAATGATCAATTTTTGCCACAAATATCATATAAGTTTAAATCACTCTACGAATTATTACCCCCATGGGAATGAACTGGAAAAATCCTCTAACAAAATCCTTGTGAGGATCATTGAGAAGTTGTTGGAGGGCAACAAGAAAGCCTAGCACACGAAACTGAAATATGCCTTGTGGGCTGATAGAATCAGCACCAAAAGAGCCATTGGTATGTCACTGTTTCAGCTGGTATATGGATTCGAGGTAATTTTTATTGCCTCTCTAGGAGTTCTAGTCATGAAATTATTGCAGGATCCGTTGGATGAGCCTAATCCCATTCAAAAAAGGATCAATTAGATCATTGAGCTTAATGAAGCAAGGGACAAGGCCTATGATAAAGTCCAGATACACCAGGAAAAGATGAAGAATCCCTTCGAGAGGAAAATAAAAGAAGATGTTTTCCAGGTCGATGACTTGGTGCTAAAATGGGATGCCCCACACGAAGAAAAAGGGAAAAATGGGAAATTTTACCACTTATGGGTAGGCCCATACCTTATTGCGCCGCATAGAGGAGACAATGCCTTCATTTTGTAGTAACTAGAAGGGTTGCAGTACGAAGGAGGCATGGTGAATGGGAGGTTGCTGAAGCATTACCTAGAATAAATGAACTAAGGTCCATGTATCATAGTGTAAATATGTTTTATGTTTTATCCATATGGATGGTGAATCATAAGATTTGAAGCCTATGGAGAAGGCCCTGAGATAAGAAGAGGCAACCATTCTTTCAAAGTATGTTTTCTTTTAGGTAGTAGAATAAAAGGAGGTTTTCAATGGATTAGGCGACTAGTATACGGGTTCTTTGCTACCTCTCTAGGAGGATAGCATCCCTTTGTGGAGCCGGTTGTTAACACTCTGTTAAATTTTGGTTATAAGAGATACCCAAGAATTTCAGCCTCACTAAGAAGTGTTGGGAAGGTAGTTTAGTGTTCAAAGAAGGGGCTGATGGCACACACAAGATCGCACTTGGCCATTGCAATAAGCCTTGGTGCAGGCGAATGTCAAAAGTGGCAAGACGGTATGTGGAACAGAGCAGCAGGGTAGAGAAGAAAAAATTGGGCGCGCTGAAGGAAATAAGTGGGACTCATGATCGAAGGATGAGATTGGTCGAATGGAAGATCAACGATGTCTAAATATTTCGCATGATGAACATGCCCGACCAAAGCCACTTTTCAATATTGTGAAATGGTTTAAAGGATGGAATCATCCAATGGTTAAAAATGGGATCCAAGAAGATCCACGGCTGAAATTCATTTTACACCCCAGAGTTGCGAGGATGCAACAGCAATTACGGATTGCGAAAAGTGGTATGGGGCGCTTTGATCGATGGTCCCTATGAGAGCAGAGGGAGATCGGTGGTTATAGTTCATTTCACAATATGGAGTAGCATGGATGGAAACAGAACCTCGCTTTGTGAAGAATGGTGGGGTCCACCCAAATCAACAGTTGTGAAGAAAATCGATCTCGATCGACGGTTGAGATGCACACGCGTGAGGTAGGGGAAGATGTAACATAAATAACCACACATACCTATGATTCAGATCATAAAGAGTAATATCTACTGTGCAAACCACCTGGGAAGGGCACGAAGGTTATGTTGTGTTAAAAGCTATAAAGGGGTCCACGTGAAGTTGCAAATATTTTTATTTTCCAAAACCTCAAAGCCATCGAATATCTAACCGCAACCAGAGCACCAACATGGACAAACTAGGAGATTGGGCTGCAGAACAAGGTAGGTCCCTGATACCCTCTCAGTGCTATTTGAAAATGGACAGAATAGAAGTGGTAGGGGTAAGAGATGATGTAGAACCTCAGACCACAGGTCAAAGGGTAGAATAAATTCTGGTGGATGGGAATGTTGATATTTTTGATACCATCTTGGTGGGAGAGGCCATTGAAACTGCCAGGGGAAAATTGGAAAATATTAAGAATCGAGGTGGAGATACCAACGGTGTTTTTAGATCTTTCTTTCATTTCTTCTCTGTTGGACAAACCCCCCATTTCCCTGAGTTTGTCAAGTGGTGTGCAGACAATTTCTTTGCCACCAAAGGTGTCATTATGAATAAATAAAATTCTAAAATCCTTTGTTCAGTCCAAGCTTCTGTCGTCTGTAAAACCCTGGATATCCCCGATGAATTCATCCATATATCCCAAGACTACCAGGAAGAGAGTATTATACATTGTTTTAGAGAGTCTACTATCAAAAGTAGATAAACCTTCCTCAAGGCCTGTTCTAAACCTGATAGTGAACCCACCGACCTATCTTACCCTGTTTACCTCAACCAATTCAATGAAGAAACCTAGTGGTGTATATCCCTGGCCAGTTAATTACTAGGTCTAGATACCGATGCTTATGTAACTGAGCCACTATTCAGTCTTTTGTTTGTCCTGAGTACTTATCCGGCCGAACCTTAATTTCCTGGACAATCCTGTCAATTGTGTTTCCTTAATTTTAATGAGTTCCTTGCCGAGAACATCCGTTCTCAGTTAGCGAATTTCCACGTCACTAGAATGTTCAGATTGCAGTCCTTTTTGCTGGGAATTTTTATAGCTTATAATGAGGAATACCTACAAGTACCAGAGTTGGAAATCACTGCTGATATGGCCACTAATTACTATAAATTCATGAATCAATTGATGGCCAAAATATACGAGCTCTTCTTTCAACAAAGGTCTCCTAGGGTGTTTCCTGAGATGAGGAAAATGCTACAGCTGTCAAACAACAAGAATATAAGGTCCTGGTTCCTTATAGAATTTGGAACAACCATAGGGTTTTATGGCTTCATGCATCCACCTTACATTCTACCAACCTTCCTAATTGCCAGGGTTTTCTCCCTAGAATTGATCCAAAAAAAACTCATTGTTGAAGAAGAGCACTTCTTGAACTTTAAGAAAACTTCAAATTTGATTTTTCCATGGGAATTAGGACCATACATAGTCAGAAACAGGGCTGCTTTTCCCCTTGTTAACAATTTGCTTAGAGGCATGGAGTTTTCCTTGGGACAAATGGTAAATTATGACCCTCACCAGATAATTTCCAAAAGGAGGAAAGCTCACAAATGCAGGCCTATTGAACATACTAAAATATTTGGACTCAAAGAAGCAGCAAATTGGGACGATTTCCCTAATACTTCCCCGATGGAGCTCAAGGCATAGGCATACGACATGGCCGTTGCGCCCCTTCCTGGTCCTGATTTATGGAAATTCACTCAGCAATATGGGTCAACCAAATTCAAAATGCATTCATAAGAGTGGAAATGATAATAAGCAGGAAGTTTTCCCTACGTTGCACACCCATCCCAACTATCTCCTCTCTCGGGACTTTGTATATTTGTCACCCGCTAGATGGAAATATAAGGAACTCTCGTGCTTATTCCCTCCTGCATTCCACATTTCATTTTTAAGCCGTTTTATGCAAACCACAGTTGATGTTCCACCTAGGAGTTCGTTAGAGGAGATCCTTCTGTTGTAACAAATTTTGATTCTCGGATGTCGTTCTGGGAAATCCCAATGCTATAAATATATCTCCTGAAGAAGGAGAAAGGGTTGAAAAGGAATGCAATTTTTGTTGTGTATTTTTTTGAGATAATTTTAATAAAAATTGCAAAGCCAAGGTCAGCGTTTCTTATAGGGATTCATGTGTCGTTTGTATTTGCAGTTTGTGTCTTCCTTTCTTATGTGAATATTTTTCCAGTTTATCTCATCCATTTTGTTTTCTTTCATATCTAAAATGTAGTGTATAACAGTTTGGAAGTCATACCTGCTGTGCTCCGGCTGTTGTTTTAGATATTCACCAAATTTTTCTTCTAAAGTTGATACATAATTCATTTTTCAATGCTTTGTGTTGATGGTCTTTTCATGTTCCTCTCTTTCACCAAACAATTATAAATCGACTGTGACCGAGTGACTATCTTTCCCCTGTGTTGGAATCGCTTGCATAAGATTTGTTTATTTCTGTTATATATCTTGACTCCATCACCCAATGGTTCTGTGTTTTGTTTCAACCAATTTTACAAAAAAATTATAGTTTCACTTGCATATATCTGGCATAATTAACATTTTGTGAGAGATCCCTCTCGGAAGAGTAGAAGGCCAGTTCTCTCTTTGAAAGTGGTTCTGCTATTACCTGGGAGTGAGCCTTCCGCCACCTTTGGTTCAATTCCAGTGCTAAAAGAAAGACTACATCAAGATATGTGTTCATGCTTATAGAAGGACCAATCATCTGGTCAAGCAAGAAGCAGAGTGCCATAGCACTCTCATCTATAGAATCAGAGTATAGAGGAGTTGTAAATGCAACAACTCAATGTTTGTGGTTGGAAGGAATACTTGGAGAATGTGGTTTCGAATCAGAGTTTTCAACTATTATCTACTATGATAATCAGAGCACCATTCGAATCTGTAATGATCCAGTTCATAGACAGTGAACCAAGCACATTGAGATCCATATGCATTACATCAGACAGCTTGTGCATGATGGCACCATTGATCTACTCTTCTATGCATCTTCAGAACAAGTAATAGACATATTCACCAAAGTTTTCTATGAGAAGACCTTCAGCAATATCAAATCATTGCTGGGGATTTTTGATCATGCCGTGAAGCATGATTGATGACAAGATTTCCAAAAAAATTGTTTTTCCTGTCCATGTTTAAGGGATGATTTTCCCACTGGGTTTTTGCCTCTTTCCTTGGTTCTATGGACAAGCGGTATGTAAAGGGTGACTAATCCTTGTTGCTAGGAACTATAGTTTTTTTATATTTACTCATAAAGTTAGGGTTAAGGGGGGTTTTAGAATAATCAACCCATAGTTACTTACCTTAGACATTAATTTTAATTATTTTTTTCTTATTACCTAGTTTCCTAGATTCCATTCTATGCTAGTTTCCTTCTACAAGTCCTAGAAGTCAACACATGCTAAAACTGAGTCATGGAGCCCTTGGGAAACATCCTATAAAAAAAATTTAGCATGTCTTATTTATTCAAAATCCTCCAAAGTGCATATCTACTTTTTCTGAAAAGTTGCCTATTTTATTGAGATTTAAGGGAAAAGGAAAAGCTAGACTAGGTGTAGTTGACTTGTTTTTTTCCCACATCATCCTCCCTCCTTTTCTCATAATAAAAGAATGTATTATTTTTTTTTCCACCCCTCATTAGCTTTCCTACTTGAATTAGCCAATTCGTGAGCATCTTGGTAGATTCTGAAACTGCTTTATGCACCTATGGGGGATTTGACTAGATTTAGTAAGCCTGCTTTTTTACCATTTCGAATGGCATCCTTCTGCATTTGAATCTCTCATGTAATTATATATTGCAGCAGCCTATTACTTCATAATGTTGGCTATTGTACACTTATTGAATATAGATCAGTGTTATGCTCCAATTTTAGTCTCCTTTGGTGTGAATTTTACATGTTTGATTAGCAATTTTGTGAGTGTAATTGTTATATCTCTTGGGTTCAATTTGCACAGTAGAGACCCTCTGACATTGGTAAAAGTAGTGTTTCCTTAGGGGATCTAGTAATGGTGGGAGAAGCAGTGTAAAAAATACACAGCCCGGAAGGCATCCCACCAAATCCTTCGAACATGGTTGGAAAAAATTAATTTCCATAGTGCATAGTATCCATTGATAGTAATGGTTTGTATAAATGAATGCTTGGACTAGGAGAGGGAGGAACAAAGGTCTACGTCATCACCATCATCACTAGAAATTGATAAATCTAAGGAAGTTGATGATGATTCCAAATATGTGTTGTGCTGGCACACCTTGGTGGAAGAATCTAGTCCATGTAGAGGATGACAGATATGACCAGCATTGCACCTAAAAATAATATCAATCCCTTGCTGGTTTGAGAGAGGATCATGATATTTGAGGCATACCCGAATGTTGCATACTCATTCAAGTGTAATGCTGAAAAATATTTTGAAGGGAGGAAGGACAAACCTGGGATGAGTTGAAGGATGAATCTTGAGATGCAGACAAGGAACATTGGTGCTCCTGGTAAGTCCTTCCGCCCCTTCATTCTACCACTACATCCTACTCTACTAAGCGGTAAAAACATCCAAAAGCAAACAAGAATGAAAATTCCATCAAGTATTTAGTACTGTTGATAAATGAAAATGTCTTATGGAGGTATGCAAAGCTAATAGTGTTACCAAGAGATATAGAGGCTACTATACCAAAATCCAAACACAGAAAGAACATAAACCCTTCCACCAGCTACAAACACACAAGGAACATATAGTGAAACAAAAAATGAACATAAATTCAGAAGGAAAAAGGGTCAAAGGGATAATCCATCCTGTGCTCTAGAAGGTGCGCAAGCTAGCAGCCTCAGTAGAAAGTAACATTCTGGAACATGCCAATTCTGACCTGGTGGAGCACATGTAGAAAGTCAAAGAAGAAGTGCAGGTAGAAAATGAGAAGCTGCTGAAAATCATGGAGGATTTTTAGAACAAACCAAGTGCAGGTCAAATTATGGAGCAATAACTCAAGTGGCTTGGGACAGGCAACATGTGAGTGTTGGGGGCCTGTTGGGCCTGAGACAGAAGGGAAAAAATCATGTAGAATTATTCCTAATTAGGAAAGAAGATAGTAAATAAGAATAAGAAGGAGTTGTGATAGAAGAAACAACATCAAAGAAGAAGAGAAGGATGATGCGACAGAAGATGGAAGATAAGGAGAAAGGTAAAGGGAAGTCCCGGGATGAGGAAGTTGCGCTAGTTTTGTAAGATACGATGAAAGGAAAGAGAAAGAGAGGAGATGACATGGAAAAGTATTCACAGAAGCAGGCGTTCAGATAAGGAAATGAACAAAAAGTGATAGTAAGGCATAAAACTGAGAAAAAAAAACCCCTTAGCAATCATGGGTACGATGTCGACTGGAGCCGGTGAAAAACTCACACGTAAATGAATTTTCGTAATTTAGGTCGATAGCTAATTTTTGGTCATATATTGCTAGAATATGAAAGATAGCCTATTGGATGAATATAGTAAGTCAAATGGGATAGAGACTGAAGTTGAGTTTGTTGGAGTATGTATCAAGTCAGTATTGAGTCTTTAACAAGCATGTATGGGTGTTACATCAAATATATAACAAGGATATAAAAGGAGAAACGCAAGATGTAAATGGGTTATCCCATTAGCTAGTTCTTTCTTAGACGATTTTGAGTTGATTAGTTGATACAAAAGTTTTGAGTAAGTGTCTAGACTCTTGGGAAAGATGTTGGAGCTAGACTAGAGGTAGATAGTTTTGGTTAATGACTCTGGATCACTGAGTGCATCAGAGTAGTGGTTTTGCAGCTGAGTGCAGAGACAAGTAGGGAAGGTTGACTCGATCCAAGATGTGTGTAAATCACTAAGTAGGAGTAGATTAGAGTGATAAACATAGAGAAGAGTAGAGAGCATGAGAGGGAGGAGAAGTCTATAGAGATAGAAGAGAATATCTTGAACATAGTATGTAGCTTTATGTACATACAAAGGTGCATTTATTTTTTAATGCCAATTGTAGATGAAGAGAACCTTGTGGTTTTTTCCCATATGGGTTTCCACATTACATGTTGTGTATATGTGTGAGTGTTGGGTAGCTTAGACAAGTGCATTTTACTATGTTTAATTATTGATTGGTTATTTTTCTTTAAAGGGATAACTATATGAATGTTGTATTTCAGTAATGGATATGTCCGTGATGTCTGTTAGCTATGCATTTCCATATGGTTGCATAAATAAGGGAAAAATAATACCTTGTGTTGGCATATAACGTGCAAACCACCAACCCAACTTCCCGCTCTTTGTTGGAAACCTTGGCGCAGAGCAAAGGAATTAGAACACCCTCCCACACAAACTGCAAAAACATGGTTATGGAAGTTACTCACTACTACATTTCGACCAAAAATCCGACGGCCGTAATGTCGGATTTTTGACACTTCCCTGTCGCATCTACGACACTTGGATTTTTTTTTAAGCGTCGGAAACTTGGCGTCGGTTATCCGACATTTGCTTAATCCGTCGGTTAAGCGACACCAAATTTTACCGTCGGTGAGATGCCAGCGTCGATTAAGCGACACAAATAACCGTCGCTTAAGCGACGGAGATAAAAGTTAGGCGTCGGAAAAGCGACATACATAAGCGACGATTTTTTAATAAAAATGCCTAAAGCCGTCGATTAAGCGACGGGTTGTCCAATTTTTAAAAATAAAAAAATGTTTGAAGCCGTTGATTAAGCGACGGGGTTTCCAATTTTTAAAAATAAAAAAAAGCCTGAAACCGTCGATTAAGCGACGGTTTGTGAATAAATTTTAAAAAAAAAATTACCTGGAAAACCTGAGTTTAATCTGAAAACAAACCTAACTTCATATTCCTATAAAGAGGCGTGACTCAAGGGCAGCACAGCAAGCGGCAGAACCCTCATGCTAAACTGCCGGCGATATGAATTATACCCATTTGTTTATTCTTATAAATTGAGATATGATTTATCTGTGCGATATCGACTTGAATGAAACACTTTATTAAATCGAGTAAGGAATTAGTACGCAAGGGACGACTATCTTCAAGCTCCTTCCTTTGAGCTCGGACAGTTTGAGCCTTAAAAGGAAGCATAGGAGGATTTGCAGACTTTATGAGGATGACTCTTCCTGTAGGTAGAATTTAGCCATTGATAACCCCATTGCTTCCTTTTCTTCTTATTCTTCTGCACTTTGGGTTTCCATTCAACCATCCTTTTTAAAAAAAATTACCTGGAAAACTCGAGCTGTTCCCTGACAAATACTCAGGAAGTCGCACAATGCAATTGTATAAACCTACTTCAAAAAACACTAATATTATACCAAGATTGTAAAATCTAATCAACCACTTCCACAGTAGACTTTGTTACCAATCCATCTCCAGTAATAATCCTTGACAAATACAATGTCCAAATGCATCATAGATGCATCTAGCAGTACCGAAGAGGAAGCCAATTTAATAGACAGAGAGTGAAAGCTGTGTAATATAGAATGCTGGCAACTAAAGTGTGATAGGAGATGCTGTCTATTACAATTCACAAGATGATGCACCCTCTGTTTATGGCCATGGATTTTAGTTGTGACTTCAAAGACATAAACATGCCCTATATTAATGATGAGAACTCCTCTGAGGGATGAAATCCAACACCATGATCAGACCTTTCCTTCACTGCTCAAAAAAGGGTTTATAAAAATATAAGGAAACAGTTGAACAAATATATGAATCGAAACACCAACAATAGAAGATGATGATTAGCACTCATGTCAAAACAAATAATTGCTCAAAACAAATACCCAGCATATCAATGCCATGTTGGGTTATTTTTCAAGCAAATGCCATCTCCAAATGTACAGGTACATTTGGTTCAGACAAAAGGTCGTGCAGCATACCTAATACAACTGGCAGCACAGTTGTTACCTGCATCCTGGACTTCAACTTCCACCTCCAGTAGTGCTATCCTGAAAATATGTGGCAGTCTGTCTGCTAGTTCAGGGAAGATATGGAGCACTTTTCAATTGGAAAAGTGATCTACATAAGCAGAAAAATACTCGCTTAATCAACCAGCTCCATCATGAGATCAAACAAATTAGAGAAAGGACTGTCCAACACCATCCCAGCAATTGATGGATCCTCTGCTCCATAGAGAAGGCTACAACAGAACAAGGCTTTAGACACTGAATGCAATCCATATAACTTGCTTTCCCTTAATTTCTGAAGCAGAAAATTGTATAATTCACTATCCACTATGGACTTGTGTCAAATAATTGCTACAATGTAATCTAACATCTGTAAGTCATTTTGTACTTGCAGTCAATTATGCATCCCGCAATGGCCATGTTGTGCAGCTCATCTAAACCTCACTTGGCCATTGGGATCACACTGTGTAGGTCCATATGGTCCCTTAGACAAGTGGACGTATGTGCAGGTCCATACTTCCAGGGCATTTCATGTGAAGATGCCTCACATAGCTACAAACATCAACATAATGTGAAACTGTAAATGCTAGAAATGCTTGAAACAGAGCATATTCAGAGTAATTATATTTGTGATTATATTCAGAGTAACTATATTTATGTGTATTCAATAGCCTATATGTCTATTACAGTGGCTGGGCAGCAACATGATAAAAATTAATCTTTGCTGATTTGAAATCTAATAATAGAACCCAAAAGAGTATGTGCATAAGAATGACCAATTAATTCTTTGCAGAGTGCAAATATTGTACACAGTCGTGGAGCATTGGTTAATAAAAAAAAATACATTTTCTCACTTCTTTGAGATAGAATCCAATAAAAAAAATTGATTACAATAGACACAAAAATCAGAGCCAGTGTTCACTAAACCCCTCGAAAATTTTAATTTCTCCACTTAACACTGCCCAAAAGAATCACTTATGTATCGATAATTATTTCCCCATGAGCAGTAAGTGGATATTAGTTTTCAATTGTTTCTTTTTTAATTCTCCACTTGTATATATGATTTATGGTGCTGATGTGATGATCCTACTCTCATTTAAGCAATTGGTGTGCTGTTTGTGTGGGGAATAGTGTCTAAGATAAGGAGAAAAGTCTATGATCTTATACAAAATTGTTGTCCAGGCTTATATGCATTATACGATGTGATGAAAGCAATGACAATGTAGATACACACCTGTATATCATGGCTTAAAAAGAGAACATTCAAAATTAGGCAGAGTAATAAAACCTCTTGCACTTATAGCCTTCCTATGATGAGAATTTTGTTCTCATGCCATGAGAGGATATGGCAATCCTTCGCCTGAAATCCTCTAGAGATTATGGGCTTGTACATGGTGTTGGATTGAGATGTCGATGTTATGATTCTAGTCCTAGTAAGCCTGTAACATGTGGGTTTCTAGAAATAGTGGATGCATTGGAAGGGTTCACTTGTAATTTAGAACTTGTACATGATGTCAGGTTGAGCTGTTGATACCATGAATTCTTTCCTTGGTGAAACCAGTGAGGGGGGGTTTACTAGGAAATAGTGGGTGCAATTGAGGGGCATCCTTGTAATTTAGGGCAATATTTGGCACAAAATCCGATAGAGATTATGGGCTTGTACACTATTGGAATGAGCTGTTGATGCTGTCTTCTTTCCTCATTGAAAACCGTTATGTGGTGGGGTTTGCTAGGAATAAGTGGATGTAAAGAGAAGGGTGCACTTTTAATTTGGGTTGTTTAACAAAATTTTGCTGTATGAAGGAACTTACAAAATCAATGGTCTTGTAAATGGAGATAACTATTCAGTCCTTTTCTTTTGTAGCAGCGATTGTATCAAGCTAAGCTGCAGGGCTATGGGGAAATATGTACGAGTCTCTGAAATAGGTGCACATTGGAAACATGACCCCCAATATTTGGAAACACAGAAACATGGTATAGATAATACGAAAAATATATATAGTCACTACAGTATTATATATGTAGCACATTATCTTGGAAGAAAAAAATAATTTAGAAAACATTCTAAATGATGAACATAAATGACAGTTTAGTAGCAAACCCTTCTCTAGATTAAATTCCCAAAATTCCATTATGCAAAAAGCCGAAAATCCAAAAAACAACTTTTAGAAATGAGGCTCTATATTATCATAATCATACTTTATATACGAGGCTGTGTGTGTCATACAACATGAGCTAAAGCCTAAAGGTCATTCCTCTCATCTTCATCTTCATTAAGAAAAATAGAACAAGATGAATGTTCACTTGTGGGTCATGGATTGGAAGAAGTGTTTCCAGTGCTAGTGCCACTTATAGGTTCCCCAATATTTAATGCAGTAAGAGAGAGGTCCAATTTAGAGGGCTTGGAGTCCACATCCCAATTTTTATGGGTCCCACTTGCATAAAACTGCAATAAAATTGCAGGGGCTCTGATTCCTTTCTGCTGATGAAGAGCTTGCAGCTTGTGAAGGAATATGAGTGGCCAAGTTGCAAATGCACACCATTTTTCTCCATGTCAAATCCAACATCTAACTGAACTCATGATGCTCCACTCATCCAAAGCTGATATGTCTTAATAACCATTCAATGCCTAAGGCTTTCAACCCTAGTTGCACAGGAACTTGTCCTGACATTTTCAAAACTCATTCCCAGTGTTCCTACATTTTTGGATCTTGGGAATGAGTCTGGAACACCCCCAGTTGGTTGGGAATGGTTGTGGGATCGTGGGAGCTTTTTGCAAAGGATCATGAAATTGGGATCTTGGGAATGATTCCATTGGTGTTTCCTGTAAATTTTAGCCCATAAATTTATAGGCTTTCAACCTTACATGCCATTTAATAATTAACTTTTAATATGTATTTATATGGCTCCTCAAATGAGATATTTGTGGAATATCCAGCTTTGAACTACCCTTTGCAGTTCTCATTTGTCCTTCGTCTATGGTATGAATGGATGCAACCGTCTGGTGTGCCCATGTGTCATCCATCTATTGTAATTCCCGGAATCATTGCAGAGAATTAAAAAAATAATGGTGAACAGGAGAATTAAAAAAGAAACAATTGAAAACTAATATCCACTTACTGCTGAGAGATTGCATGGTCACACATTCCAATAGTCTATGGGCTTCCTTGGGTTAAGACCAAAAACGATTCTTATACTAATTGAAAATTCATAAAATTTATTTCGACAGATTATCTCATCACTGTCAAAATAGCAGTTGTATGCCCAAGGGAATACAACTCAGTTTAACCGTGATAAAAGCACTTGTCCATGGAAATTGTATTATCCAATAAACTGTATTTTGTAGGAGCTTATATTTGGGCCTGCACCCAGAGGAAAGAGGAAAGTGATTATCGCTACAAATATTGCAGAGACATCTGTTACTCTTGAGGTAAATTATTATGTTTTGCTCTGAAGATATGATTGCTGTCTACAGGTAAATATAAGCCATCAATGTATGAAGGTTTTGAAATATACATTCATGCAACTACACAGTCTTTTGAGTGATAGTATGCCACATTTTTGGCAATGCAGCCCTGTTTTTCTTGCTTCAAATTCATCTCTGGTATTACTATTGATGTGAATGAAATGTATAGTATATGTTGTTGATAGTGGCTTCTCAAAACAACGGTTTTACAATCCGGTAATATAACTTTTCTTTTCAGGCCTTTTTTGCCTGTTATTTCTGTATGCAACTGAATGGTAAAACAAAGAACTTTCGCTTGTTATCTGTAAATTAATATCACAGTTTAAAATACTGCCACTTTCTTAGGTCATTTTTGAGTTTCAAAAGTAGTTTTATTATCTGGGTATTTACTATTTACCTAGCACTTTACAATTCTTGTGATTGATAAAGAGAGCAAGAAATTATATAAATGTCAGATGGCCAAAAATTTGTTATGGGACTCATAAAGTCACAAAGGAACATTATCTGAAGGGAGTGCCTAAGCCTTTCCATCTGACAATTCCAAGCAAAAGTATCAAACAGATCATGTACAAATCATGGGTGTGCTTAGGGCCATTCCACTCTCAGTGCAAAATATACAAAAATACAAAATTATAGAGAAATTCTGCAGATAGGGTATGGTGTGTCGTTGGTATCATCAAGTTCTTTCCCGTTGGTGCCTGGCACAGTCTGAAGTGTTGCATTCAATAGATGACTTGCATTTTCTTGAACTAAAACAGATATATTCTATTCTGCAAATGGAATGAAAATCAAATTTTATATGTAGAATGAGAAGCAATAATGGAGTAAGTCGCTAGAAAATATTATCACATATTTATATCTAATATCAGGACTGAAAATGGGAGGAAAGAAACCTGGAAATGTGAAAAATGGTAACAGTGACGTCTACTCTCTTGATTGAAGTCTTGATGTATTTTTGTTTTTTGTTAATTCTTTATGTTCCTGCACTTACAGATGTCAGATATTGAAAGCTTGGTTGTGGCACCCATATCAAAAGCTTCTGCGCAACAGAGGGCTGGGAGAGCTGGGAGAGTACGGCCTGGAAAACGTTACAGGCATGAATGTACATTGTTTCTATTTCCATGAGAATCTACCTATTAGATGACTAAATTCCCTTGAGATCCTTAAAATTATAGAACTTTATCCCATTGCCCAAAAATGCAAGCTTGAGTTTCATGAATTACAGTATTACTGGATGTACATCCTACTTACAAGTTACGAAGTAAATAATTGTTGGTTTTAGCCTTTAGGTTACCTCTATGTAGGGGAAAATGTTTTCCTGTTCGAGTAGACTGAACTCTGCATAGACATTATTTTCTCTCTTAGTGACAATGGTCTCGGTTGGAGGTAAATCAA